>ATSW01003439.1:0-17561 GCA_000444245.1 Botryllus schlosseri | reverse complement strand
TAACTAAAACACAACTAACTAAATTTAATTCTCAATCAACTCATTCATTTTTATTTTATTTGAATTCGGCGTTCCAGCCTTCCACATTAACGTCGGTACAACGAAATTACTGAAATATCAGACAGACAGAACTATTCTGTAATCAGTACAGGATAAACTAAACCATTTTCTGCAGCTGTTGCTGATTGCAGCGAATCAACATGAGTCGCGAAAATGTTTTTTCGTTGAGTTTTGCCCTCTTTGGGGAATACAAAATCCCAGCATGCGAGAAAGCCCTCTTAGTTTCGAGATAATACGCGCCAGCGCACAGCAAGAGATCACAAGTTCACATTCCAATTAGTAAACAACCTCAGCGGTAGATCGCGTGTCCCTGCGCACTGTGGATTGTTGTAAATTTGCCGAGTTATCAGTGAACTCGGCATAATCAATGTATTACCTATGATCCAACAATGACCATTTGATCCTTTGTCATGATCACATCAGTAACCCTCAGTAACCTCAAACGTCACGCGAGGAGAGTTCTCATCACGCAGGACACACGAGTGTTTTCTAGTTGTTCGGCAACTAATATTTTTTTGAAATGCGCAACTAAAACTAGAACTACAACTACTGAATTTTCAAAATCTGCAACTACAACTAGAACTAGAACTACGGAATTTTCAAAATCCGCAACTACAACTAGAACTAGAACTATGCAATTTTCAAAATCCGCAACTACAACTAGAACTAGAACTACTCAAAAAACTGTTAGTTAGTTGACCGTCAACTTACTAAATGTTTAGTTTGTACAAGTCTGGTTTGCGGTCGTCCTGGAAAAGTGCTGTTCCGATGATGGACAGGGGTACGATAAGTTTTGATGACAGCTCAAGGGGTACGAGAACTAAAAACGCTAACAAGAACTGATCGTGATGGTAATCACATTACAATAGTCGCTTTAACTGACTGAGCTCGCGAATATGCCAGATGTTATGCACGATATGTTTACGTTCAAGAAATCAGGATTTATTTGCACCAGTGTCATCATAGCATAAAAAAATAGATTTCGATTGTTGCGACCACCGAAAATGTCTCACGCCTAAGATGAAGTATTGCGTCAGGTGCCGAGATCATCATCTGATTTTCCATTTCTTGAAATCATTGGACTCATGCAGACAAGTGACGATACGATGCATGCCTGTTGTAGCAGACACGAATAATTGACCATAGGCTATAAGCACGGCTTTGGGCTTGGAAGAGACGGATTCGAACATTTTACCCGTATTTAGATAAGAAATATGAAATAAACTGGATTTGAATGTGTTGATGGCATTTCTATCGATGCGACTGTTGAATAAATCATATAGTCATTCACGCGATATGAACTCGGATTTAGACATGATACGAAGTGGATGCATAATTTTAACTTGCATTTGATGCCGAATAGGCATATGAAAATGCTATAGATCCGCTCAATTCTATCTACCCGTAAACAACTTTTCGTGACTAATTGACAAAAAGAGCACGTCATCGCCACAGATTTTTATAAATCGGCGAACGATTTATGCTAAAACTTTTATAGTTACAGAGTTTGTAGTAATGCCAATATCGTCAAGCTTCAATCATGACTGCGGTATTTTTATCATTGCGCTACAATCACAATTCCTCGTATGACCAACGCCCATTGCCGCGATATATGCCTACAATGCATTCTCCAATATCGGCATATTGGCCTTTAAAATACATCAAAATCCACCACAGCTCCTGAAGTATTGATGTATTCTGGTCACATCTCTATCATGATTGGGATCACGACAACGTTGTGTTGGTACAGTCATTGGAAATAACAATACCACGTGTTTAGCACAACTTCTGAGAAGGGGTTGAACCCGTTAAACGCCAACCCGCCACGCGCCAAACGCCGTCCTGCTGCTGAGTCCGTACGTAATGTTTGGCGTGCGAACAGGTTTAAAGGCAGCGTGGCAGCTGAATAATTTGATTCATAGGCAAAGTTGTTTCTTCCGCTCAGTTTTAACAATGTTTACTAGATCAATACACCACAAGATTGCGATACAATGAAATGGGAGGAAGGTGTCGACGCGAATTGGAGTTGTCTTTGAAATTGTACACCCACCCGGCCGAGGCGATGTGAAGAGGAGGCATGCAATTGCACATGCACACTGATTAAAACGTAGGCTACTGAATTGATTTATGTGAAATAAAATATTTTCGAGATTGCCACGAACGTGCGAGTGTTCACTGTTCAGGTTATTTATTTCACCATGGTGAGATTCAAACCCTCTGATATTTGTAGGAATCAGACTAATTTGTTTGTCTTCCGAGGCTTGGAGAAGTGATGCCGTCTTTTTAGTCGAGTTTGAGCTACACTTATTAATAAGCGGGAAACGATTGATTTTCATGATTCCGAGTTGACTCAGATATCAATATCATCGGGTTAGGCTAATTATGAAATCGCGTTTTCGCGTTCCGAGTCATTATTATCTTCGTCGATGGAGGAATAACGTCTGATACATGTATTTGTTGGGTTGCGGGCCGAGTTTTCTTGCAGCAATGGTAGCAATTACTTTATCTGAGAACTTGACCCACCTTATTCCATCGTTACAGATGAGGAAAATATAGTTGCACTTATGCGACAACAGTTTTGACACCGTGCAAAAGTTACAAGCTCAATTGCTCATATTGAGATTGTACGCTGGACTAATCGTGTAGAACACGCTGTCAGTCCAGGATTACAAGGTTTGCCCAGATTTTTGTTATATAGCCTTATTACATAACGCCAATCCTGCCTCTAAGCTGCGCGGACTGCTGGCAAAGTCTGCGCGCATAGACGAATATGTGCCGCGCACAAAAAGAATCCACCACTGGTCCGAAATTTTTTTATCACTTTATCTTTCGCAAGAGGGACCGATGATCATCAGACAAATTTGACGACCATTTCAGATGTACAAATATACATCACTAATTTGTAATCAGTAATTCGTAATCAGACGAAGCGACACCATCTCTTTTTGTAGAAAATATATAAATGCAGCGAACGTCAGAATGTCGCAAAATTCGGAGAAATCGGGAGTCCAGTCAAAGTGATGACCTGTTTCAGTGAACACCACACATGGCCGGAAAAATGCGGGTAACACGGGAGTCAAACCGTGGCAACCCTATGTTACGCACTGTTGTCCCAGGGACGGCACAGCTGGTTGGTAAGTTTGCGCAGACTCGTGAAAATTAGAGGGAACATTGCATACCGTCCTTCGGACTTTTAATAACTAACATATCCTATCCATTCATCTTCGTATTACGTAGCGTGCTAGACTTGTAGTCTAACTGCTGCAGCCGACATAGATACTGTATTGTCGACGTATATCCCGACGCCGAACATCGACATGTACAATGTACGTACATGTACAAACTAGATGCACCCGGTGCCGTCCTGACAGATGATATATCTAATACTATCCATCCATCCATCCAGACGCCAAACGTCGACAATCGACATGTGCAAATTAAATGTATCGCGTGGAGTCTTAATAGTTGATATGTCGTACGCCAGACGTTAACATGTATAAATTGGATCAGTGGCGGCCAACCTGTGGCCCGCGAGAAGGTTTTCAGTGGGCCGCGAAGTAATTTACGAAATTAGTTACATCATCTATAATATATTAACCCTGGTAATTTATTGTGAACTTGCAAGGCCCACCAAAATTTGATTATCCCGACCGTGAAATTTGGGATGTTGATGGCAAAATTACCAGTTCCAACGCATTAGCGTAACCAGGGGCCGTTAGCCACATTTCGAATATATTCGTATATGACCACAAAGTAGAATATTTCGCGGCCGATTTATTTGACTCGAAATTTTTCTTGGAATTTCACGCGATTTATTGTCACTCAATTTCTTGCTTTTAGTATTGGGACCCTCTTCAGAGTTGAGTCTAACCATATTCGCAATTATCAAAGAACGAGTCATCCAACAAGCGACTTTGCGTGTGCACTCGTAGATAGATCCTCGGTGATGAAACCTAGTCACAAAAGCATAGACATATGTTCGCCGAAAGCTACCGATATTGATATGTCCAAGCTCCTAATAATCCTGTCCTTGCGAAATCAACGAAGCGGTACCCAAACGCAACCCGAAATATATTTAGGAAACAATATTAATGACCGGATTCATTTATTATCTTTGCGAAATCTAACCGCTTCGCGCGGCTAGAACGTTAATGCAGGCCTTAATGCAGGTCTTGTCTTCACCGTTACCTAATCCGGTTCGCTCATATCGGACGGCTAATAAAATGTCATCAACATTCGTGGCCCGTGCAATGTTTCGTAAATCTCATGTGACCCTTTGGCCGAAAAGGTTGTACAACCCTCAGATGAATACACCCCGAGGCGTCTTGATAGTTGATATATCCGACGCCAAGCGTCAACATGTATAAATTAGATACACCCCGAGGCGTTTTGATATCCACATTATTCAGAAGCAAAACGCCAAAATATCAATGTATCCAATACGCGGTGATAAATTAATCTACTGAAAGCAATTGTAATTGTAGCGTCGCAGCATACCCCATGTCGGCACGGAGCCGGGTTAAGAACCACTGCCATACAGCAGTGGCGTCAGAAAATGCTGGACGCCAAACGCCAGTTTATACGCCATCTCGCCACGTAGAGACTCAGTCACATAGCGTCGTTTGGCGTGTGGCGGGTTGGCGTCTGAGCGGGTTCAACTCCTGTTGATAAACAAGGTTGAGAGTGGAAGTTGATAATTTCGTACCGAATTCTTGTAACAACATCGCAGTGCTATTCCTGTTATAAAACCGGGCAATTCACGTTGAACATGGCAATGCACCTAGTAGAGGCATGAGCGTACATCGCGTTATGGATGGTGTTGATGCTGCAGAAGATGCGTGACGATGAACCTATTATGTTGTCTCGTCATCCATGGCTATCTCACTCGGTGATAAATTGGAACGCGCTGATTCACTATGAACAGCGCAAAATCCTTGCAGCCAGAGGCTGGGTGCTTTCCTGAGCGTGATATGTGCGATTACTCGCCGCTATTCTGACACGCGAGTGTCCAAAAGATAGCATTATAATGGAAAGGGGGGCATTTATAACGTAAATCATGAAGGAACGTGATTGAAAATAGCATATTGCCTGCATTGAGCCCATGTACGGTGATTGGAGTGTGGCTTTTTAAACTGCTTTGTCTGCATGGTCGTATAAGCTACTTTGAGTTTCGCTGTGATATCCGTAATAACGTTATGCAACGTCATTTGCAGTGATAGACGTGTAGCCGATTTAAAACCAGATCAACGTCATTATAAGAGTTCTGTTGTGGTTGCTTGCGAAGGCTTATTTTAATTGATATTTCGTGGAAAACATATCCGTGACCAATGAGGTAGTCACACAAGCAAAGCAAAATGAATATCGATCATTTCTGCAACAGGCTCCTGGAATTCCTGGCTAAGTGTTGTATAGTTACGTCGGATTCTCGTGGATATCAAAGTTACGTAATCAGTAGGGCAATTTTTTTTTGACATGTCAAAAAANGTCAAAATTAGGTCAAAATTGTAGCGTTAGGTCAAAATTTGTCAAAATTGTTTACAAAGTCAAACATTTTTTGACCTCTGCATTTCGTTTGTATCGTAGATTTTGCGCTGTCGGTGAACTTATCATTTGATATTTTACAGCTTGTAGCCTACTTTATAGGCCTACCGTTGTAAACGGACCATCGTCTGCTCATTGTGAATCATAAATGGTCAAATGAAACAAATAGTGACATGGTTTTATGGTCAACGTACCGCAATATCCTAGCTGAAGCAAGACTGCTTGGACATTGCATGGTTCTTATATCAAGAAGCGCAAGCTGAAAAATTGTGATATAGACAACATTGTCAGAATGAAGCAACACGGTNTGTCACCAGCAGTGTGCACACAACTTNAGTGTTGTCAGCCAACAAATGCTGCTGTTGAACGTTCTTTCTCCGTTCTTGGCAAGCTACGTAGTAAGAACAGACACTTTCTACCCGAGAATGTAGGAAAGGATCTTACGTTCTACTACAACAAATTTTGATTATTTCCACCAGAATACGTAATGTAACTACTGGAATTCTTCATGGGGCCATACTAGTTTTTCGTGTAAAAATCTGTCAGTTTTTGAGCCAGAAACGTTTTTTTCAGGCCAATCTACTTTGTAAGGACAGATAGTTCCAACCAGAAATGAAGATAAGTAGTACAATTTTAACATTATATGCGAAAACACCTAATTTGCATACGTGAGGTCAAAATTTGGTCAAATTTCAGTTTTTTTAGGTCAAAAAAGGTCAAAATTTATATTTTTTAGGTAAAAATTTTCCGTTTTTAAGGTCAAAAAAAAATTTCCCTAGTAATCAGCAGTCTACTCTAATAGCGCAGGTCGGAAATTCAATCTATAGGATCTCAAACGAATAGCCTATCTCGCTTCGAAGTGAATACATTTCATACATGCCGAATAATAGTAAACTATACACTAAACTACATACTGAAAACGACAGAATCAAATTATCGCGGTGTCCTAACGTTTCGTAGTATATGAACGATATATCATTTGCAATTCTTCATACTAATTTACTTCGGTTGCATTTGTGAATGATATATCTCAAGCAATCATCGTATCGCTAGATATCGGCATGAAATCACGAATAGGCATGCCCGAATTTCGAATTGAACCCTCGAAATATACTAACTATATGCAGTACAATTTATAGCAGGGGCGGGCAACATACGGCGCGCGGGCCGGATACAGCCCGCGACGGGATTTTGTCCGGCCCGCGGACAGTTTCCCGTCTTACATAATAATGTGGCCCGTGGCCCCAGTCTGCCGCGATTCCCCACTACTTGCTCAAACGTCAAATTTTAGTGACTGTATGTAGTTATATACGTGTGTGCGCAGCGTGCGAGAGTGGAGCTTACGCGTAAGTTCGTCGAAGCGAGAAGACTTGCATTATCGGCATTTACGATGTACACAACCCTAATGAATTGATATCTTGGTAAATTTGAGGTACCGGGCTTATCGAACGCCTTGAAATCTTGATCAAGGATTGCACCAATGCACCATGTGTTAATTGATCAGAGGAAAGCAGACGTGGCGGCGCCTTCATGACAATGATGTTCTCAAATCCACATTGTATTCGAAATTATCGGCGAGAAATGGCGTTGAAGTGACATTGATGTCGTTAAAATACAATAATTAAATGCGATTTATTCCTTGCATATGTGGATAAATGGGCGAATAATGTATCGCCTCAGCAATCCGGCCCGCCATGTAGGCCTACTTAATTTTCCCATTTCCGGCCCGACGACTGGAGAAGTTGCCAGCCCCTGATTTACAGTTACATAAACTCTCACACAATATGAAGACAACCAACCAGCAGCAACATAATTTAATGATGGTTAGTGGACGAAACAACCCCTGGTGCTAGACCAGTGGTTCTTAATGAGGAATGGTGTGAACCACGGAAAGGTTCAGGTTCGTGTGAACGCGAACCATTTTGAAAGGTTTCATGTGAACGCGAGCGTGAACCTATGACGTCGCGTGATGTCATTGCTAGTTCCAACCCTACATTTCAGTGAAGTGGTATATTACTGTACTGTCCACGAAACCTAACCACGATTTTGGCCACATTATGCCACACTGCTAAAGTACATGGTGACTTTCTAAACGTCTCCAAATGTAGCCTATCTACTGGGTCAATCAAAGGATATAATATTCCCATAAATCAATATCTTCCAGCACTTTGTCAACAATTTCGACGAGGACTAGCAAGGGACTGTAAACTTACTCCTTAGCGGTCTTGGCCAGCCCGGAAAATGTATTCGGCGTGTGACTATTGCTATTCATTGATATTGAGCCTAGTGCAAAATTAACAAGTTATACAGTTGCCAACACCCCCATCGCAAGGATTTGGTTTTTACGATACATTAAACATACCAAAGCAAGATGGATACCGTACGCCTGGTAGATTTTTTACAGCAATGAATTCTTCATATCAATTTCATTGATCGGTTGAATAATCATGATTCGCTGACTACCGACATGTAGCGTATTTCGTTTTTTAAGGGTCTGGAGGAACCGCAGCCAACCTCCCCTGGAGTGAGTACTCAGGCTGCTATGTGGACGCATAGCACCCTGTTAGGTTAAGTTAGGTTAGGTTAGGTAGCGTATTTCGCTCCTTATGTTGTGAGATTGCAAGTCAAGCTCCCAGCAGAGAGTCACTAAATATTCACTAAAACGAAAAGCTGGATATTTCGTGAAAACTTTTGTAACAAACCATGTAAATTTTTTGAGATTGGCATGGTGCACGATCGTTAAGTGTTGATATATTATGCTGCTACCGCCATGTATAGAGTGGCCCGAAGTTGAAATGCATAGAATTTCTACTAAAGATGTTATGATGACGTAAAAATTGTAATTTATGAAAAAGGTTCATGGTGCAGAACCTACCAATGTTCGTTTGTGAACGTGAACCTTTAAATATCTAAGGTCCACACACAGAACGCGAACGTGAACCTCACGTTCGCAACATCCCTATTCTTAACCGGCGTTCCACTGGACACTAGGAGTTCCATGAGCCGGTCTCCTGGTTTCTGCGCAGGTCAGGACACACACTCAACTCGAACACATGATTTGTGAACATACGAACGTCTTGGTCATCATTGGTCGCATGCAATTAGAACCGATCAGTATAGTCGAATCGTTACTGTTGTGAGGGTAAGTCGTATGCAGTGGTGCACGCAGGAGAGGTTGGGTTCGAAGAAACCCCGACATTATGAAGTGCCAATTTTATCTCCACTGTTTGAAAGCGTTTTCCTTGTGTTCTTTATCGCAAGCAAACATTTTCGACCATGATCGTTTACAAGACATATCTGCGTTCCCATCTAACTGATATTCACCTGCAGTTTATAGTGAGGGATTCTATACGTCCGACATGCATCCAGAGTTCAAAGATCTTGTCGACAAAGTTGATCGACCAGAGATGTCTCATTGACTTCAACAGCTATTAAAGTAGGCTACAATACGTTAATAAATTCAATAAATACTGCTTTTGATCTCTATGCTTCAAACGTAAAGTGGGGGATAACTACGCGATTGATGTACCGATTCGGGAATCTATACCGTCAAGTACTTTATTTTCCCATAGACACGACGACTAAAACGTTGCCCGCGCTTCCTATAAAGCATTCAATGACAGAAGCCGGATTTCTTTATGGCCATCTCTGCATTTGGCATATAGTCTATGGAATTGGATGAAAACAAAAATTGAATGGGGTCTAAAAATGTCCATGAGTCCCTATGCTTCCCTTGGAGGGCTTTTGGTGAAGTATTTCAACTGACAAGCCAATACAAAACACTTCAATTATATCTTCGGAAAACTATTTTTATTTGACATGATTAGGACACCTTGAAGTTTCTGGAACCTATGTGAAAATCCAGAGGTTCACATTCAAAAGTCCCATATCGAGACCGATTTTAGGAGCAAAATAGCAAAATCATTGTGTTGTGAACTTGAATTCCTGTTATCATTTGGAAAGGAATAGAAAAGGACGTAGTGTATTTTTGTCCGTGATGTTTCGCGGCGTATATATCGACTCACGATATAGGCCTACATACATACGATCCGTGGACAAGAGAGGTGAAGATATAGCCTTGTACAGCTTTCTAGACTTGCTCCACCAATCACTGCTATCCCAGTACTGAGAGCGCCAAGCGGTGGGCGTCGGCGCTATCTACGCTGGCAGCCCGGTTTCGATTCCCACCGTCGGAGGCTAATCTGGGCTCCTCATCCCCCGTGTCGTTGTTCTTACGGCAAAAAAAAAAGCCCAGAGAAAGACCCGATAAAGAAAGAAAAGGAGCCAGAAATAGATTCTAAAAAGGACTGACGAAGCTAGAATAACATCGAAAATGACTGGGACTTCAGGCACTAGGTCGAAGTGAATACCAGTTCAAAAGACCCCAACTGGTTGGTCGTTCGCCATCCCCCTATCTGTTCATAACATCGCAGCGCATTGTGTGTCTTGTAGGCTATATCGCACTGTACATTGTGAGATTGTGTTGGGCAGATGAAAATTGTAATCTGACGATATTGAAGCGGGGGCACCATGGATACCAGTGTTACTAATCAGTTCTTCGATCCGACCCGGCCAGGTATCGAGCCCACGACGTACCGTTCAAGAAGCTGGGCGGTTCACCATTACGCCATCTTGTCGGTCATGTTGATACTGCGTTTTGATAATTGGTTGTATTTTACATCGTATACGCCAGACATGCCACTCCTGGGTTTTTTCACCCAGATCTGGGTTTTTCCAGCATCACCTGGGTTTCTGAGTTTTTGTCCTTGAAATCTGAGGTTTTTTTCAACATCATGTTCGCCAGGTTAATTTTATGTTCGAAAATCAATTATATTAGATTAGTAAGATCATACTGCCGAAAAATGCACGAGCTTCAGTTGTCGATTGACCGCTTGATTGTGGCGTTGTCGAGGAATCTTGTTATATTGTAACGGCAGAGTCTTGAGAAACGGTTTCACTACTAAAATGAAAGGCCGTGATGTGATGGAGCTTTATTGTATACCAACTTCCAGCTCGCAGAAAGTCATGTTCATGGGGCAACTCATTGGAATTCGGAACCGTTTTCTTACAATTTATGTCGATTCAAGACTTAACTGCTAGTATCAATAAATAAAATAAGATCTTGGTTGCTTTCACAGCATATTTAACGTCGACATGCAAAGTAATAATTTTATTTATCACACGAGCTTTTGGAGCAACGCGCACCAATGATTTTCGTAGGAATCCGTCAAAAGGAAAACAGCATATATTTTTTTATATTTGCATTGTTAACTGAGCAAAATGTATAATATGAGCTGTTATAGTTTCAATATCAAGGCTAAAACTTGGTTCTATGTCAATATGACTGTAATTAATGACTGCCAGCTTCCATTTTCTAATCTTCCGCATAGGAATTTGAGTGAAATATAGGATTTGTTTTTTTCTGGGTTTATTTAGCGTCCACATCTAGGTGTTTCCGAAATATCCCAGTGACATCTCTGGCATACGCTACTGTATCTATTAGGGATGGTGTGAACGTGGGGTTCACTGTCGCGTTCTGTAAGTGAAATTTTATAGGTTCACGTTCACAAACGAACCTTGATAGGTTCTGGACTGTGAACCATTTTCATATATTAAAATTTTCACTTCATTATAACATCTTTGGTTAAAATTTATTGCATTTCAACTGCGGGCCACTCTATGCATGGCGCAGACAGCATACAAATTCAACACTAAACGAGCATGCACCTTGGCAATCTCAAATATTTTACCTGCTTTGTTACAAAAGTTTGCTCGAAATATCCAGCCTTCCGTTTGTGAATATTTAGTTACTCTCTGATGTGAGCTTGACCCGCAATCACACAACATCGAGAGCGAAATACACTACATGTAGACAGCGAATCATGCTTATTCATCCAATCAATGGAATTGATCTCGTTGTCTGATTTAAAAAATCTAGCTGGCATACGGGGCCAGAGTCAATATAGACTTTATATGTTTATTGTATCATAAAAACCAAATCCGTTCAATTGGGGAGTTGGCTACTGCTGTATAACTTGGTAATGGAGTAATATCGGTAGCAAATATAGAAGCTAGGGTTGAGACTTCGGGATCATATTTGAAATCCCGGGATCGGGATTTCCCGGGATTTTCGCTTCTCAATCCCGCGATTTCCCGGGATTAGAAAAGTATTAAAATACACATACAAGCTACACAAACAACATTTGTTCCATGTAATATTGACGCAAAAACATGAAAGCATCAACAGCATAATCGTTTAGACCAGAGGTCTCAAATTCGCTTGGGGCCAATTTCGTAGTTTCTGATGACGCGGCAGGCCGTAGCATCAAATATGTGTTTCCAAGTAGACCCTTATTAGACTGACCTTGCAGACTGGCAAAAAGGTGATACATTGTTGTAATATTCAGAATTGATACGATAAAGTCATATTTTTACGTATTTTATTTAAAATATTGTTGTGCTTGGCATAATTTGGAGAAATAATGAGTTATAGACAGTTAGACCGCATGCGAGACGACAAATGCATCATGTCATCGTAATAGCTGTCACGTTATAATGTCGCAGCTAGTGGACATTTGACATGTGATAGCGATTTAGGTTTTTGGAATGGTTTTAGAAAAAAAAATTAGGTTCTGAAATCCGAAATAAGATATTTCCCAGTTAAATATTGTCGAATACTTGAAACTCAAAATGCCGACGTGGGCCGCGTGTTTAAGACAACTGATGTTTTAGACAATCAGCCGACTTTGTGACACTGCTTTATTACCAATATCAGAGATATGGTGCTCCGTAAGCCTTGGTTGATGCTGTTCACAAATCCCGGGATTTCATTGGGATTAATCCCGGGATCGGGATTGCTTCAAATTCCGGGATCACGGGAACGGGATTTCCCGGGGTTCCAACGCTAATAGAAACCCGTTTTATAATCTGCTCAATATCAATTTAGCAATACTTAGACGCCTAATGCATTGTCCGGTCTTTCTTAGACCGTTAGGGCGTAAGCTAATATCCCCTTGCAAGTCCTCATCGAAATTGTTGGCAAAGCGACGGAAGATATTGATTTTATGGTATTATTATCATTTGATTACCCCAGTTGATACATTTGGCGACGTTTAAAACGTCAGCATTGTGGCATTAGGTGGACCGAGTCGTCATCGTGCACAAGGCCAGTGGTCGGGAACCTATGGCTGGCGAGCCATATATCGCTCTTTTGGACATAAGATATGGCTATTTGCGATTTTTTTATTTTTGTGCCTAATTTATCAATATTGCAGCAACTTTTGTCATTAAATCTTCAGCACAACCAGTATAATTATTCTCGTGGCAGTATTAAGTGTCTTTGAGAGGTTAATGCAGTGGCGTATTTAGGGTTAGGGGCTCGAACCCCCATTTCAAAATCCGCAAATTTAAGTTGCTGTCGCGCCGGCGACCAATATCACTCCAGAGTTCGATGTAGGCCTACCCGCCACGAAATCTTTGATTGCACGATACGTCGATTGATCAAAGAGAATAGCAGACATGGCGACGCCTGTATCACAATCCAGCTATCAAATACACATTGTTTTCCTGATCTACGGCGAGAAATGAACTGCCGTGGAAGTGACATTCACAATCACAAATTCAAATTACTAACAACGTCATAGCTATCCACGTTCTTGATTGATAACGTAGCTTTGTAGTCGCTGTTAAAATGTGGTCGTGTGGCGCAACGTTTTGTTACCTTCAAATACCTTGGAAATTGGGAAGTCGGATCGGAATCAGTGCCACAATTACATTCGATTAGGGTTGCATTTAAAACAAAAATAAATTTAAAACAAACATGTTTAAAACAAGGCCTTTATTTAAAAAATGTTTTTTAAGCCATAACGTCACGAATTTTCAAGTGTGACGTCATAGTGGATTCACATTGACAATTGAAAATATAGGGTAAATATAGCTCCTATGACGAAATATCTGTACTGATAATGTTGAACCGACTATTTTGAGGGTTCCAACCATCCCATATCGATATACGTCGGCACTATCGGGTGGTAATTGTCCGTAGGCTCATACCACATGTTTTTTGGAAAGTATTTACACAATTATGGCATAATTTTACAACCTAAAAAAAACACAATTTTGTTTTTTTCAAAGGCCTTTTTTTTAAAACACTGTTTAAAACATGTTTTAAACAAAGTCTTTTAAAATATCGTTTGTTTTAAATGTAACCCTACATTCGATTATTATCAGGTATTACAAATTCTTTGATATTTACGATCAATTGCGCTGTCACGAGTAAGGCATCCCCAGGCCGTACCTCACCTATGCCTTACTTCTCCTTTCGCGCTTTAATGTCGAGCAGTAAGTAGGCAATTTGCGTGATTTTGGTAGTAAAAATGTTCAAAATCTAGGAGACAGGTGAGGCACTGCTTCACTTGCCTTCCCTGACCCCACCTCACCTACTCATCACACATTACAGTGCGGGTATGTATACTGCTGTAGTGACCATGTTTGACTCCAGCTATATATGTCATCATGGGTCCTCGCATGAAAAGCATCAAGACGAACCTACGATCTCGTATAAGTGACGAAATTTTGTATGAAGCTTAACCGCAACCAGACTACAAAGCCATCGGGAATACCAAGCAACACCAAAAGACGCATTAACTGTAAAAAGCGTGTAACAAGTAGATTCATACTTTTACCGTTGTCTACGTCTGTTGAAAATCTAAATGTTGTTTGTCTCAAGCTTCGAAAAATAGCATTTGCCTCTCAGTGCCATACAATTAAATATAGCACTTGCAAAAGATCTATGTAACCGAAGTTTCGCTTACTCATTACTCAAATAAGGCAACCAGTATGATTAGTACGAGTTTTTACAGAGAAAATACAGTGCAAACGACGAATCCCATGTAGAGATTACGAATTCGAGCTACCATGACCTCACGATTTTTCAACTGTGACGTAGTAGGTGATTGATCGTATGACTCTTTGGGAGTTAGAATGGAAAATATAGGGTCAGTATGGCTCTTTGGGCGAAAAAGGTTCCCGACCACTGATATAGGCTATCACTTCACCGAAATGTAGGGTTGGAATTAGCAATATGACGTCACGCGACGTCATGAGGTTCACGTTCGCGTTCACACAGAACCTTTCAAAAAGGTTCACGTCCACACGAACCTGAACCTTTCAGAGGTTCACACCATCCCTAGTATCTATGCTATCTCTGATTCGTGTCAAAGTTTGAAAAACATTGCCTAAATGCAAGTCATGGTGAGTCTTGGCTATTTTCACCGCGCGGTTTCAACTGATTTTCTGCATATGCGAAATTAGCCGGCGTTGCCGCGAATTGGCGTTTTCAAATATTCTGCAAATAGCAAGTAAGATCACGTTCACCCGGGGGCACTTTAGTCATGTGACTTTCTCTAAGTGTATATATGCGAGAATGAAACTTCATTTCATCATGCTGCCTTGATTAGTCTTGGTAGCAGGATATCCAGGTGGATTTCGATCCGAAAGAGAGTCGGCATAATCAATCATGAACAATTTACTCAGTTCCATCACAGTGGCATTGATCATCCAGGTAGGCCTATCTCTCGGTAAGTAGCCTGCCTGGTTATGTTCTCTTCATTGTAAAGTCGAATCGACTCCACAATTATATGCTAAAATTCTTGATGTTGAGAGAAGTGTTGATACACGCAAACACACTCAATGCGTAAGAGCGTGTGGGTTATCAACAAGTCAAGAACTGCAGAATTAATGAAACGCAGGTATCGGCTAATTTGCAAAGAATCAATTGCAGTTTTACTTCTAGCTTATAAGGTAGATTCCGTTGTATTTTTGGGTAATTTTATTTGCTATCTTGTGCTTTATCTTGAGACATGACAGATATTTAAAAAATTACAACCAATATTGTTTAAGCTTAAGTTAATACGAGTATAAACTTCGTATCAGCTAATGCCAGGATCGGCCAACCTGTGGCCCGCGCGAAGGTTATGAGTGACCGGCGCGGTAATTTTCGAAGTAGGTATATCATCAGATTGTGAATTGCCCACGTAATTTACTGTGAACTGGCAAGGTCAACCAAATTCTAACTAGCCTGACTGCAAAGTTTGGGATGTTGACAAAAAATCAGCAGTTTCGAAACATTGGCCCAGCCAGGCGAGGCGAACGGGTGATGCCGCAACATTATCATTTATTTCATCGTAAATTAAGGATTGTTGATATACAATGTTCTTTCCAATTCTCTACTATAGTTGCTGATGATTACCCCTGACGAATGTCAGCCGAAAATATTCGCGTTCGTTTCAATGTGAACATGCGATTCAATTTACATACAGTAGCGTATTTCCCGGAATTTGGGCCACCAGATTCTTGCTTTTACTATCCCTTCAAAAATATAAATTACGGAGAATGGAGTAGTCCTGGTATCACGGAACAGCTTTAGACCGTTGGGATTTCGGCGCCAGCTATCTCCGTATAAAATGTCAGCAAACCTGCGAATCCGTGAGTGAGCCTTCAGAAGGGTCGTCAGCGCTAGCATTTTGGCCCAAAATAATTGACGCATGTCGGCCGAAAACTGCCCACGTGTCCAGGCTCCGAATACTCCTGTCACTGCATCTGCGCCTCGCAATACAAGCAATCACCGAATTTATTCGTTGCCTTTGAAATATTTTCGCGAATCTCGCGGTTAGAACATGGAAGCACACTGAATCGTCATGGCATAAATGTCAGCGATTTCGGTGCGTAGTAAGATATGTCTTGTTTTTACCGTTACATAATCTAGCTCCTAACAAAAGGTCATGAATACTCAGGTGACCCGAGCAATCGTTTGGCCCATTGAATAAAAAGATTGACTATCCCTGAACTAAATACATTTTCATTCTTCAAGGGTGCGACGAGCCTAATGTGAAATATGCCACAATGCGGTCATCCCATTATATGCGAGGTGGCAAATATCCATCCGGTAGTGCCGTGTGGATGAAATGCTGGGATGGGTATGAGATGAAAGGGAACGAAAAACTGAATTGCGACAGATCAAACAACTGGGATGCTGACATGCCGATGTGCATAAGTAAGTAGGCCTACAGCATCACAGTGAAACTATGCTTCATACAGACCTTTCTAATCTTATAAATTCTTTTCAATTGAATTTCAATTCAATTTAGTGCTAAAAACTTTATCATTTCAATACACCCCAAGACTGCGATACAATGAAAGATAGGCACGTGTCGAAACAGGCATACATAAGTTTCGCCTATTTCCTGATACAAGCAAGTAATTGCGGTGGAATGGTGGCTAGCGATACGACCATCAGGTCATCAAGTCACCTGGTCACCTTACAGACTGCTTTATAGAGTCAAATATGGGCTTATATGCAGCACCAATTACATATCCATACAATTAATGATTAGGCATATCACTGCTGTCAATCTAGCTATATAGATCAAGTAACCATACAAACAGATGATAAAATAACAAGTAAACAGTACAAATGCTTCCAACGGTATGAGAATGAAGAAACAAAAACAGTAGCAATTAGGTTATGATTGCAAGACCTGCTTTTTATAATGATATTTAAGTTCGTTAAAAGACTTGGAGTAACTTGGAGTAAGTCTTGGAGAAACAACTTGAGTAGTCTTTGAAATCAGACAACCACCTAGCCTATAGGCGATGTAAAAAAGGAGTCATGCACACTGAATGAAAAATAAAAGAAGATATAATATAATCGGACAGGTGAAAAGATTAGGTGGCATGTGTCGGAAGGCGAGATCGATATGTCAGGTCGTGGTCCGGTAAACTAGAGGGCTAACTAGTATTCTGCGGCATTATGAAATGAATAAAATATCACTGCACGCGATAGGGTCTTCAACATAGGGCCACAGTCACAATTGGGAGGTGGGCCACATAGAGCTATTCGCAAAATTGTAAATTTAGCTAAAGTTTAATTATATTTGTTAAATTATTCGCTCAAAACATAT
>ATSW01003438.1:0-12784 GCA_000444245.1 Botryllus schlosseri | reverse complement strand
CAGTCTCAGAAAATTTGAGCAAAACAAATTTTACTCAATTCCAACGCGTAGAAGTGAAGTTATTCAAGATTTTTATTAATAATTCTAGGATAACACACATAAATATTATTTTTTCAAATCCAAGATTTTCAACGCCAATAAATTCTGTTCTGCAAGTCGGATTTGAGCCAAAATCTATATGTATCGTTTTATTAAACAACTTGACAATTCCATGGGGTAGTGAGTAAAATTTTCAGAATTTGAAAAAAGTTAATTTCGAACAATCCCAGTTATACCTTCTGGCGGTCAGTGAGGCTTGACGGCGTCAGGTCCGATTCTCAGTCTCGTCCTCAAACAATCTCTATGGTTGCCTCCGTAAAACCACGAGTGTAGAGACTTGACAGGAGTTGGAGTTTGCTTGAAATATCTCGTTTCAACGACTGCAGATTGAGCGTCCGTTTTGATCGATTCAAGGCCGAAAGTGGCGATTTTACAGAGCGAGCAATAGCTTTCATCTCGGCCGACACTAGTTGAATACGAAGCATCACCGTACCATCTGGAACAGAGAACGTTGGGGTCAAACTGCGAAAGTCGTAGCTCACACATTCCGGCTAAATTCGTCAGACACGGTACGCGAGTGAGCTGGTGACTAGTGCCTCTCTAGGTTTCGCCTACCTGAACTATTTACTCGAGTGGTTGTCATTTCATTACAATATTACTGCTACTGAACAATTTTTTCATTTTTGTATAAAAACTAGTCCTGCAATACTTACTTCTTTACTTAGTTAAAATAACTACTTCTACACTTGTACTCCAGTGAAAATTTACGACGTTACTTCTATACTCCAACACCGGAAACGCCTACTTTGACCGCCTTTTCTTTCTATACGCTACTTGAATAGCCATTTGCAATTTGTACTTTGAACAGAGTTGTAACCAAGTTACAAGGTTCCAAGACACAAGTCAATCTCACTTTTGTAATTTTGAGTCGAGTCGAGTCATTTTCAACTCGCCACCGAGTCAAGTCGAGTCAATAAAAAATCGTGACTCGAGTCACACTCAGTCGATTCATGACTGGAGCCATTACAAACCTGACTTTGAAAACTATAAGGTAGTATTGGGATAAGTTGGAATCAATTTTCGAGCGACATTGTTTTAAAACCACGTGAAAAACCGCTGTATCACATAATTGAACATATTTTCGACAATCGCACCTATTTTTGTAGTTGTGCTAGTCATTTTGGGTCAGTTGTGACGGTATATCCTTGAATTTGAAAGTAATCACTGTTAAAAGTATGAGAATCCTCAAACAAATCTACTGGGGTGCTTTTCAGACATTGATTTTCAACCTCCACTTCAACTAGTTTTGACACATTTTCGAAATTGCTACTTCTACTTGCAGTTGTGCAGAAATTTACAGCGCCGCTTAATTCCGACTTGAGCTGTCTGCTTTCAATGCCGTGAATCACCTGAAATACTCGAGATAAGCCGAATCGTTCCCGTCCAGGTAGTTCAAATATTCCACGAGTTCCGTCATAGTCGCGAAGTCCTCCAAATGAATGAACGAATTCTTGGGAGCGACTTTCTCGTAGTCTGCCTTGAAAGAACCCCAAACCACAGGCACTACCCCCACGTATAGTGCGTTGCGATAAAACTTCTCTGTGATATAGTCTTTGCAGTGGTACGAGTTTTCAAACGCGAGGAAGAACTTGTATTTCGACAACAGTGATTGAAAGTTAATGTCATAGGTATTGCTGAAGCATTTTCCAACGTAATCCGCGGAGAGATGATGTCTTTCGCGCAAATTTCGCAAAATTTCGAGTCTGATATCAGCCGCAGAAGTGGAACCGCAATTGGAAACTGCTGCTACCGCAAGTTTTTCTTTGCTTTTTAGCAATTTGGCCAAATTTCGCAGATAGCCTTTTTGTGAAACGGACTCGATGGCTTCCGAAACGGTCCCGTACGGATGGTAGAGCGACGAATCGGTCCTGCAATATACAGAAGTGGTTAAAGTAGTCAACGTTGCTACTCAAGTAGAAGTATTGGCGTAAACTCACATTGAGGTATGCAGGTAGAAGTAGCGATTTCCAAGTAAATAAAAAGTACGTAATCTAGGCCTAGATCATGCCGATGAAACTGATGACTGTGAAGTAGAAGTAATTAAAATAATACATACTGTAGACGTAGAGAGTAGTGCATGTAGGCAAAACCTATTCGAGTACTCCGACGAAGTAGAAGTACTTTACTGGCCATCTCAGGTTAAGAGTAAGACAAACGAGTATATCACGGATGCAAGGGATTCGTTTGACCCGAGCAGAGTTGCATACAATGAGTTGAACATGACTAGAACGCGAGACTGAACAGTAGGGTTGTTCAAAAATAATTTTTTCCGGATTCCGGGAATTCTGATCAAATTGTTAGGTTTCCTAAAAAAATGATGCGCACCAAATTTGGCTCGATTCCAACTGGTAGATGTTAACGCACAGGAGTTTGAAAATTTAAATAGTTTTCAAATTTTACTGTCAACTCCATGAAATTGTTAAGTTGTCTAAAAGAACAATGCTTACCAATTTTTGCTCGCTTCCAACCGGTATAAGCGAAGTTATTGCAGTTGTAAATTTTGGATTCACAAAAATAGCCTGGACAGTAGCTAGTCCCAGAATTGCCAATGGAAAACTCAAGTATCTTCGCTTCCACGGCTGGAATCGCGTCGAACTTGTTTAGCATCGGTTTTTTTTGTAGACAACTCAGTTGACAGTAAGATTTGAAAAATAAAAAAATAACTAAAATAAATTCAAAATTTTCAAAGTAACGTGCGTTCACATCCAGCAGTTTGAATCGAGCCAAACTTACTGTGCAGCGTTATTTTTGGCAACCTAACAATGTAATCAGTAAATCCCCGGAATAAGTTATTTTTGAACAACCCTACTGAATTGTACTAAATAGTATGACTCAAACTCGGCCCTTTGCATGCATACATGGACTCGGACCTGACTCAGTGATGAATTGAAATAGAATTGATCAAAACTATGTTAAATTGCCTTGTGGCTCGGAGCCTTTTTACTTGGTTACAACTCTGACCGAAATGTTGACGAATTCCAACACGAACCTGTAACTCAGAGTGAGGTTGAATCCGAATTTGTTTTCCCACAGCAAAAATTTCTTCCTCAAGTGAAAAAGGGCGGGCGGCGGTTCCCCAGCGGTCCAAACGTAGTGTTGGTCTGTTCGTCTGTTGTAGAAAAAACGGACACATTTAATAACTCAGTGACCAGAGGCGGTCAGTAACGGTCACGTCAGAATTTTCGATGTACTAAAGTAAGTTTTGCTGACTCATACTTCTTACTCGTATAGTTATAGTAGGGCATAGTGGTTCCGAACGAAGGCGATTTTGAGAATAAAGGGGGCGAGAATCTTAAAACGTCTGGTGAGAGATATTTAATTAACACGGTTAAAAAATGCACGTGAAGACGATATATTCTGCATATGACACGAAAAGAAAGGTCAACTCAACGGAAAGTAGACGCGAGAACCGGTTTTCCAAGAACCTAGCACCTCGGGAAAATGGCCATTTTTAGTAAATTCACCCGCGATCAGAGTTAAGTGAATTAATTTCCCGACAATATATGCCATCTTTTTCGGATCCGTAAATATGCAGGGTGAAAATTTGTGTCGAGATTGATGTTGGGGAAGAGGAGAAAAAGGTTGTTAACCACTGTACCAGAGATAGAATAGTTACTTCTACTTGCACTTCAGTAGAAATTGACGACGTTACTTGCACTTGACAGTACTCCTTTTTCAGCTACTTTTACTCGAGAAGGAATCTACGACCCTTTTTCCACTTCTTCGTGAGTAAGATTACCGATGACTAGATACTCAAGTGGTAATGATTTTAGACTATACTGGGATTTTAATACTTAGTTCTTTACGTACTTGGTAATAGTTACTTCGACTTGAGCTTTAGTCACTAATAATTACTAATTGACTATACTACTCTAGAAGTGATATCACAACATCAGACACACACCTCATTTCCGGAGTCGGCATGTCTTCAGGTTCGATGTTCTCCGACCGAAACAGAACGACCGCGGTCGACGGATGTCCGAGCTGCGAATATTCGAGTTCGATTCGAAATTTTCGAACTTGAAAACCGAATCGTCTTTACCAGAGTGCGGTCGCTGGTAAAGCTGCAGGATCCGCATCTGGTTTCGTCCAAACTCTTTTTCTTCCAGGCTCTTTCGTGCCAGAGCAAGATGATCTTCTGATAAGAGATTATGGGATTTTATATTTTCAAGCAAAATCCTCTTCCGGATCTTAGGTTCAAATAAAAGTTGAAACACAGAATAATATGTAAATAATTGATCGAATGGAAATTTACGTCAAGTTTCATGTCCAAGTACAAATCCAACTTCAAAATTATCTTAAATCAATATCAAATCCAAATCATGTTAGCGTCAGTTTTCGTTAGTTGATGAATAATATATGTATATATATATGCAATGCATCTTACAAATTCTCAATCAGTCACCTCAGATTTCCTGCTTAAAGTATGCGACCCCTCTACTTCTTTTAACTACTTGAGTACTTTTCAGACTTCTACTTCTACTTGTACTTGCAATTGAGTAGAAATTGATGGCGTTACTTCTACTTCGTTTCCAATGAGAGGATCAGTCATGTCACATTGACCAACAACAAAAATTCGGACTCACCTTTTGGCGTCCGACCGAAAACTTTTCGGCCTCGTCATTCTTCGTCATCCACCGTATACAGAACAAAGCGAAAATGGAGACCAGTGAATATTTTCTTACACTCGACGACCGCCATTTTCGTCGGAGCATTTCTTAGACACTTTATCTAAACGAAAGCAAATCGTTGAACTTATTGCTAGTCGAAAATAAGCGAGTAAAAATATAATATGGAAAGCGATCTATTGGAATGGAACAAACTGTTTGCTCGAGGTTTGTAAAAATGGTGTAGACAGTCACACAGCAAACAACTCATCTACGGATGGATACGAAACGCGCTGTAAGCACATAGAAATTACGATTTCGGGTAACTTCGTGAACGAATATGAAATATAATCTGGCCACGTGTTGCGCATCCATCCGTGGCTAAGTCATGTATTTAGGGTTGTTCGAATTGTTGTGGCTATTCGATAAAATTGTTAGGTTGATTTAAAAAAACAGGGCACCGCAAATTCGGCCGAATTCCAACCTCTAGCAGCGAAGCTACTGGAGTTTAAAACTAATTAATTTAATGTGGAAAGAATTATTTAAAAATATATTCAAATTTTACTCACAACCACATGAAATTGTTATGTTGTCTGCAAATACTTGCGTAGCAAATTTGACTCGGTAAAAGCGGAGCTATTGATGTTCAAAATTTCGGATTTTAAATAATAGTATTTACGGTGGGTAGTTTTGTATCGAATATTCAAAAAATTTGCCAACGTAAATACTATTTTTACAAATAAAATTTTGCGCTCCAATAACTTTGCTTCTAGTGAATGGGATTAAGCCAAATTTTCTACAAATCGTGTTTTTAGACAACTTACCAATTATATGCGGTCGAAAGTTAAATTTTGAAAAAATTTGTTCATTTTTTATTAATTCTTATAATTCCTTGTAGCTTTGCTGTTGCACGTTGGAATTGAGCCAAATTTGGTGTGCAGTGCTTTTTTAGCCAACCTAACAATTTTAACGAATAGCCGGTATAATCTGAAGTTAAAAGACATTTTTGAACAACCCTATGTATATTCATACACTATAGGAGGTAGATGATGCCCAATTTTCATATTTCGTCCGAAAACAATGTCCTGTTATTTTTCCAGAGATGCATCCACATCTCTGCATCGCTGTGGAAGAAATTAGATCGCCTGAACTGCGCAATAAAAAGCTGAGTTCGAGCGCTGCCAGCCATCTCGGCTTTAGGCAGGTTGAGATCCCGCAAAGAGTCTTCAGCCACGCGAGATGATCCTCTAACTTCAAACCACCAGCTCCATTTCAAATGAGTCACGAAGTTCTGGTCCACGATGCTGCTTTCGCAAATGTAGCAGCCCGGGAACAACTTGGACGTCACAACAGGAGTCTGGACCCGGATAAATCCGTTTGATGTCGCTATTTCTTCCAAAGTAGAGTATTCTCCCAAAAACTGAAAGTAGGTATTGTTGTCTGAAGAGTTAAAAGCTAGTACCTTGTCTGAGAAAACTATATTCATGGAATTCACGCTCAAAGCGGTCTTGTTTTTGAGCATTTCGCGATGATCAGTCGAAGCTTTGAGGCTGGAATAGATCGAATACGAATAATACAATTCGAAGTGTTCGGTTTGAAAGAAAATTAGATCGAACTGCGTCCTATGGGCGACTCTGCGCATGATAAATCTTTCGTGGTTGACATGTACCGGGGTTTTCAAATACTGGAGATACCTGGTGTCACGCGGGCATACTTTTACGTGAACAGACTGTCCTCCGTAGTGTTTCTTGACGGCACGATTTGATATGGGCCCTACTTTATAATGCAGCTCGTTCTCGTGCATGAAAGGGGATGAACGGAGGTAGAAATGAGTTGAATTTTTCACGAGAACGGCGCTGCAGTTTTCTTGCATTTTCAAGCATTCTTCTTTCGCTAGTGTAACGTTGAGGTAGGCTTTGTCGTAAATCTCAGGCGCCACGAGTCCTCCTACTTTATTGATGATTTTTCCAGGGAAATTGTGAAAGGCACAGTTCGCGTTCGAGAAACTGGACAAATCCTCGATGCCGAATCCGAAAATCTTTTTCGATGACGTTCCATCGCGTCGACCGTTCGTTAAGAACGGGTTTTCAACCTCGATTTTGTGATTAAATTCGTCAAAAGACGAAGACGCGTTTCTGAGCAGAAAGACTCGAACGTCTAGCGTGAATTTCGTGTACAAAGTGTGGTTTTGGACGCTTTTAACTGAATATTTTATAGTCGAGAGGCCGCTTTTATCTGTTGATTTCCATTTCCTGAACATATTTCGCTTCCTTTGATTCATTGTATTGAATGAACTACCGAGACCGGTAGCAGGGTTGAAGGACCAAGGATGGTCGTGTGGAATCATTTTATATCTCCCCACATCTTCCGTTACAGAAGCAGAATCGATGTTGTTTAAATGTAATCTTGTTTCGAGGTCTGAGTCTTCTCCACCCCAACCGTAGAACCGATTGCTATGTCCGTTTATGAGGAAGTATTGACCTGTCTTGATAGCTCCGACTCCACCAAAGTGCGTACCATAGTCGACCGTGTAGTTAAACTTATCAATAGCGGGCGATAAATGTCTAGGAAAATCTTGGCATCGATGTAAGTTACGGTCATCTTCAACCAACATGTCGACATCGTTGAAAATCAAACAATCGAAATCGTATTTCTCTGATTTTAAAATCTCCAAAACACCAGCATTCATGACTCTGGCTTTGTTAAATGCACCGTCATCGTACTGCTCCGGAACGAACACGCAGTACCGGAGTTTCTGCCTTTGCAAAATCGGATGCAAATGCATCATCAAGGTTAGTAAATGTTGGTCTCGGTTCTTGAACGGAACTATAATCGCCAGACTCTGATTTGCGACGCAGTCGGCGGGTTCGTAACAACCGTGCTTTACCTTCGTACCCGCAGATTGAATCGCTTCCCATTCTACCGGGGCGTAACTAGAGTTCACTTCCATTCTTCCGAGCAAGGTATCAGGGTACGGCTCGCAATATTCCTCGTTATCTTCAAAGTATATCTGCTCTGTGAATGGAGGCCTGTTCGTTGTGACATCATGAGAGAGCGGACCGCGGTATTTATCACATGATGCAATCAGAAGTGTTATGATCCCGACGACAGCGATGTCAGTGATAATGAATACCAGCAACAGCGTTCGCATACGCGCCATTTCACTGCCTGGTTATGAACTAAAACTGCGAAAAAGAGAAGGAAATTCACGATCATGAATGAATTCGGTGAAAATGCTAGTAAAACAACGTTAAATATTGTAAAAAATATACGTTTCCTGAATATTTACCGACAAATAACTTTAAAAAGTGCATGCGATGATAGCCGCCTGTGAGCTTCTCAAGGAACAGTTGACTCGGAGAAAAAGACATGAAATTTGGCAGCGTGCATTAAAACGAAGATTGATAACACTGTAAACAGGTGGAAATGGGTGTTTTTATACGATTTCTACCATAGCTCTGGGTTTGCACCCGTAGAAAGGATGTTTAAGCATAATTTTGTACTTGAAAACGATTTCCACAATAGCGGGGGGTGTAAATCGAGTGAACACCTCTCTTTTGGTCACAACTTTTGCTTACACACCTTTGCAATGGGTGAAAATGAAATCAGTACACCCGTGTCATATAACACATTAAGGGTATTTAAATCATTTTTACCCATTGACAGGGTGTAAGAGCACAATTGAGTACCTGAAATTGAGGTTTACCACTTTCACACCCTAGGTTATTGTGGTAATGGGTGAACTACGCGATTGTCGTGCTCTATGAAGCCTGCTGCTGTTTGGCCGGACACGACTGTCATTACATGGCGCGGCTTATCACATTTACGATGTTTTCCGCCATCAGACTTCTTCTCCTTGGTAAAAGCGATGTTTAAACTTGTTTTTGATGACCGACCATAGAGTTTCATCGCCACCATATGGCAGCTTTCCGGTTGAGGTGCCTTTTAAAAGCGCCAAGAGTTGTTCAGTGCGTCCCGTGCCTGACACTTCCGCATTCGGTAAGTATTTATTGAGCATAGTCAGCTCGTGGTGATCGGAAGAAGCTCTAACTTCGAACCACCATTTCCATTTCAAATGCGTCACAAAGTTTTGATCTACGATACTGCTTTCGCAAATGTAGCAGCCCGGGTACAAGCTGTTCGACATCGAAGGAGTTCGTATTCTGATGATTCCTTGTTCGTCTGCGACATCTTGCAGAGTTTTGTGGTCGCCTAGGAACTGATGATAGCTTGAGTTGTCTGTTGAATTGAAAACCAGCAACTTATCAGAGGATACGACGTTTAGAGAGCTGAAGGACAAAATAGACTTGTTGAGGACAGTCTCCGAGTGATCAACCACTGCCCTGTGACTCGGATAGATGGAATACGAATAGTAGAGCTGGAAGGATTCGGTTTGGTAGATACGCATGTCGAATTCAGACTGATGTGAAACGTTTCGTAGCACGTAGTCTGAGTCTTCCAACTGGATTGGCGCGTACAGGAATTGCAAGAATCTGGCGTCTTTTGGACACACTTTAGCTACCACAGATCGGCCCTCGTATACTTGAGATGTTAGCCTTTCGTTGACTGGTCCTACTTTGTACCGTAAGATCTTATCGTGAATGTATTGATTTGAGCGCACCACGTAGTTATCTCGTGACTTTTCTAGGACTGAACTGCATTCGTGGCCCATCGCTAAGCATACGGATTTGGCGGTTTCTGGATCCTTGTAAACCGTGTTGTAACTTTCCAAAGTGTCAAGTCCCAGGATTTTATCTACGATTTTGTTGTCAAAATGCCGGAAAGTGCAGTTTTGATTGTGAAAATTCAGCGTGTCCTCGATTCCGAAACCGAAAACTTTGTCTTGCGGTTGTCCGGGCGCTCGCGCGTTAGTCAAAAACGGATTTTCGACCTCAATTTTGTGATCGAATCCGTCAAAAGACGACGACGCGTTTCTGATCAGAAAAACTCGAACGTCCAGCGTGAATTTGGTGTACAACGTGTGGTTTTGTACGCTTTTCACCGAATATTTGATCGTGGACAAGCCGCTTTCGTCGGTTGACTTTTTAAAGCGATATCTTCTCCTTTTCGCCTTGTTTAAGGAGTTGAAAAAACTGCCAAGACCAGTCGCGGGGTTGAAGGACAGAGGATGGTCGTGAGGTATCATTTTATATCTCCCAATTTTTTCATCGACCGGCACCGAGTCTATGCCATTCAAATGTAATCTCGTTTCGACATCAGTGTCTTCACCGCCCCATCCGTAGAATCGATTGCTGTGTCCGTTGATTATAATATATTGGCCGGTTTTGATGGCACCGACACCTCCGAATTGAGTACCGTAGTCGACCGTGTAATTAAACTTATCAATAGCGGGCGACAAATGTGTAGGAAGATCTCGGCAATGATGGAGATTTCGGTCATCCTCAACCAACATGTCCACATCATTGAAAACCAAGCAATCAAAATCGTATTTTCCTGATTTTAAAATCTCCAAAACTCCAGCATTCATGACTCTAGCTTTGTTAAAAGCGCCGTCATCGTACTGTTCCGGAACGAACACGCAATACCGGAGTTTTTGTCTCTGTAGAACCGGATGTAAATGCATCATCAAGGCTAGTAAATGCTGGTCTCGGTTCTTGAACGGAACTATAATCGCCACACTCTGATTAGCGACACAGTTGGGGGGTTCGTAGCAACCGTGCTTTACGTATTCTCCCGCTGACTGAATCGCTTCCCATTCTAACGGTACGGAGCTAGAGTTCACATCCAGTCTCCCCAGTAAACTGTTAGGCTCGCAAATGCTTTTATCGTGAGTTGGCAGTCTAGGCGTAGAGGTTGAGTTGAAATCTGTCGTTGAAATGAGTCCTGCAGAATATACTCCATTGCAACACTTCGAAACCAGAACCATTACAAATCCAATCACCAAGATGTCGATTACAATAAATGCAAACAGCAATGTTCTCATCCGGGCCATGTTGCTACAATTTGACTATTTTGATTGAAATATTCAATCTATACATACGCGATACGACAAATGTTGCGGCCGACTATCCAATTTATAGCAAGCGAAGCCGATCAAATTATGAAATCACGGCAGAGACAAATCGAAGGTTGTTCCGGTCGAATTTCGAGCTCTGCATCAATCCGAACCTCCCTCTTCTGATCCTGGCGGATTTTTCCCTAATCAAGCTTATTTTGATACTAAATGTTTCGCCTGGACCTATCTATTATAATATAATGTGACGAACAGATCCATTCCAAGTCACAGTGAATATGTCTAATGACAAATATCTGATGGCAGCAGTCTAAATGATGTCGCTCTACTGGTTTGAAATGCCTGCGGACATATGCGAAATATATGCGACATCATTTAATCGAATGAGCAACTGGTCGAGACCTACCCACAGCATACACGCGTTCGAAGATATTTTCCTTGACATTTCCAAAACCGCAAGAAAGCCGCGGCTATGAAAAGATGGGGTGACGTTCTATCTTTACCTATGGGTAGATCTGGGATAGCATACACACAGCCTGCAGAGGAACGTAAAATATTGTAGGCAAAGTCTAAACTTGATTCCATCTCGACCTGAATCAACACTAGTATTGATAGTCATAGGCGCCGACTTACGCGGTTACGAGGTGGCGCAGCCACCTCGTGACCATATTTACGAGGTGGCGGCCACCTCGTACAAAATGCCCAAACGTCCAAGTGATTTGTGACCAATAATTAATAATCAGGCGAATCGACGCGCCCTCGTTAGAGACGTCGTCGAGTTCGATACGCGCGTGTGCCAGGCGCGAAGCTAGGGGGCTTTCGGGGACCGAAATCTTTTGAAACGCGAAACCACGTCATTTTGAAACGACCGTCCTAACTCTAATATTCAGTTACAATTCAATAATTGTATTATCATTGTTCCGCGGGGCCGATTTACGAGAACCATGTTGTCAATTAGTGAGAAGATTCTGTGATGATCTCCCGCTGAGATGGTCGCGAAATTAGGTCATTCATTCCCTTGCGCGTGGCAATCGTCGATAGCCCGATTAGTCGCGTCTCGAACAAGCCTGCATCTGCAATAGTCCCAGTTCACACTATACCATCGCTTGCCGGCGCAATCGCATCTGTATTGGCGGTTTCGGCCTGGCGTACACGATATCATCGCTGGCATATACATGAGCATGAGCAATGAGCATCTACGATAGGCCTGGTGCGAATGATACCATTGCTGGCTTACCTATCGCGTCTTGGGCCTAGCATGCTTTGGCTTCTATCTCTCGCTGGTTAAGAGACAATGCGGTCGAGTTTACGCTAATTGGTTATTGCTTTATGTTTCATTGATTGAAAAGCGACATCGCAAAACTGAATAACATCGAATCGCTGCGTAATTGATTCCCGCTAATACTTGAACGTAACGATCAGAAGAAGTGTATCAAGGCTTGAGTTCTAAAAGACTACACAGGTCTGAACCACCTGAAATCAGTGCCGTCAAGTTCGGACATTTTGATTTGCCAAATCTGTCATTGAGGCTGCGTAATACGCGCGTGTATTTAATTGTTCACCAGAGATCACGGACTCTCTAATTGACAGCACTTCCGGACTCTTTGGCAAGCTTATCATACGCGTAAAATCGTCAACATGAACACCATCCTAGATCTCCTCTCCCGACCATCCGCCCAAATAGACGATCTGCTTTTCTAAAATCTAAATGATGTGCGCCCACATTCGTTTACAAAACCATTCTTAGGCTAGCTAGCTTCGTGCGATAGTCTTCGTAACCGGAGCGCGAAATTGGAGGGTGTGTTGGTGTGTGCCTCCAAATTGGAATTCATTTCTGTCCATATTCGTTTCTCTTAAGAAGGCTTTGCCAGTGAGATTAATCGGGAAATGCAGCAATACAGCTTAAACACCGATATAATGAGAAAACAATTGACGCGACGAAAACTACTCAATACTATGCCAAACTCAAAACCCATTCGTAGCGATACTGATTAGAATACACGCTTTCTCGTTTGCAACCATCCATATGTTTTGTTTTCTACTTGATACATTCGTACTCCGAAATTGTCGCACGAAGTCATTTTTCAGTGTTCCTTTCGTTATT
>ATSW01003437.1:0-11954 GCA_000444245.1 Botryllus schlosseri | reverse complement strand
AAGTACTCAAGTAGTTTTCCTCTACTTCTGGTACTTACTCAAGTAGATATTTTTCTCGCTACTTCTAATTCTACTTCGTGATATTTTGTGAACTACTTACTTACTTTTCACTATTTTCAGTTTGTCAAGTAGAAGTAGTTAAATATACCAATAAGAAAGATAACCAAAGGAAATTCGGGGCTGTTTTCGCGTAGTATCAACATTTAATTTTCATAAAAGTCATGGTATACCCAGAATTTTCATTGCGCTTCGCGTACAGTAGATATATAGTGACAAACATGTTTTACGAAAGTATCGCTGAATATAATTTAGATACCGGGTTGCGTGATTCTGTTCACACCGCATTGTCGCTAATACGAAATATTTCATCACAGTAAGTATGGCCCCCCATAACGTTTGAAACTATCGTTTCGCAATCTAGCAATAACCTTTTATACCTATCAGCCCATGACGTGTCCTAATCTGGAAACGTGGACATTGACTTTTTTAAACGTTAGACCTGTTTTAGCAGACCACCGTTGAAATTTTCTGGACAAAAGACATGAAATATATTTTCCACTTTTTAAAAGTAGTATTTGTATACTTTTCTTTCAATAGGGTCCATCAAACCACTAGGTGTCGCCAAACTTGAGGTGGTAACCGCCGTTGTTACGTACGCCGCTGCCGTTATCAGAAACCTGTAGGTTACTTTCTCGATTGTGTAAGGGTATTTTATATGGAAATAATGACTGCAACATATTCTACGTGGACCGTAGGCTCGCTATAAAATGAACTAAAACTTTGGAAAGCTTCTACGAAAGAAAATAAGGCCGATTTGATAACTAGGACAGTCGACGAGCATGTCCACATTCAAGTCGAAATACAAGCAATTACTACTAAATAAATACAGTCCATCCTCAAGATTACCGGACCACGACTGACCTATCGATCTCGCTTCCCATGACATGCCGCCCTATTTCTTGTTGCTTTCTTTTTCTATACTATATTCTTTACTTTCATTCAGTGTGCATGCCTCCTCTTACATCACCTAGGCCAAGGTGGGTGTCAGATTCCATAGACTACTTACTCCTTGTCGCTTCGACATCTTCCTGTCTTTTCATTGTATCGCATTTTTTGTGGTGTATTGAACTGATATAATTGCTAATAAAACAATGATGATGATGAAGGTGAGAATGTGAAATTGTCAACTAAATGTCGGCTACCCGCAGCTCAGCACCAGAAGTTACGTCTTAAATGATGACTCATATGTATGAAAAAACTTCATTAAATTACAATTGACACACCAGATTGCAAAATACTTAGTAACGGCTCCTCGACTCAAGGTTTAGTAGAGTAGATTCTTCTACTTTTCATTCAGTGTGCATCCCTCTTTACATCGCCTAGGCGCCATGTGGGTGTCTGATTTCGAGGACTGCCGTTCTCTAAGTCGCTTCGACACCTTGCCATCTTTTTATTGTATTGCATTCTTATAGTGTTTTGAAATGATGGTGAAATTTTAAATAAAACTGACACTGAACTCCAAATCATCCATACTGCTTATCCTTCATGATCGTTGTTTATTCTCAGATTAGGCGCATATAATAGAAACTGCAATTTCCAGTTTCAAACCACCGCTCAGTCACCATCTGCGAACTAAGAAACCGCTCAACCATTTGTATGGTCAAAGGATGGTTATCAAAGCCTTACAGAGACAGACTTTTTACCAAAAATTACAACGAAACTCGTGGAAACTTATTTCATTATGAGATACGAAAGGGAAGGGATAGTTGGAGACGTAAAAGCTATTGAAAATGGAAAAGCCATGGTTTCTGCATTTAAGGGGAAGGCATGTTGAACATTGACCATTGGGACAGATGTTTTTTTCAGTGGCATTGTTGCTGCTGAAATGAAGAGACACGTCCTATATAATGTTAAAGCCAGAATGGCACGAGATGGAGTCATTCTAAATGTGGGTGTGAGTGTCCTAGATGAAAAGGACCTACGGGGTCCTGTGAGCATTTGGCAGCACTTTGCCTCATGGTTGCTGAGTACACGGAACATGGTCGACTCTTCATTGATGAGTCCTGCACTGAGAAACTTCAGACATTTCATCGGTCCCAGAAATTATAAACAGGTATCAGAGCTTTTTCACGATCGCGAACGTCCCAGAATCACTCTGAAACATTTTGGTATTGACTCGGTCCCTCAATCTGAAAAAGTAAAGGATAAATTCACAATGCAAACAGAAATAGTCAGGCAATCTGAACTCTCATGATAGCCACAATAGTCAGTTTTACTACAAAGCGTCTAAACATGCATATGGCAGTAAAAATTCTGGACAGGCAAATATTTATTATTTATGAACTTGACCATCTAAACTAAATACATAACTGATGAGGAAGCGCAACATATTCAAGAACCAACATTACTCTAGACACAGAGAGAATGCAAAAAATGACACCACGACAGAGAGTGGAGAATTAGTGCATCGCGATTTGGGGAGGTTGTAAAGGCAACAAACAGGAGAAATATTGAGTTACTGTGTGAGAATATTTTTGCCTCCAAAAGTTTATGCTCACCAGCAATTTTCATGGTAGAGCATGCAAACATACGGCAATTGAAGCTTTCACGACTGTAAACGGCATAGAGGCAGCCCAATGTGGACACTTTATTAATCCCGAGTTTACATATCTTGGAGCAACTCCTGATTCGCAAATTTCACCCGACGGCCTTGTTGAAGTGACATGCCCATACAATGGTCGAAATAGCCATATCACAGCAGCTTCAATCAATTTACTCCCCTTTCTTGTGATCAAAAATCAGAAAAGTGAGCTGAAAAGAAACCACAATTGTTATTACCAAATAAAGGCTAACTTGGATTAACAACTAGAAAATATTTTATTTTGCTGTTTACACTTTCAAAGATTTATTTACAGAAAATATTAAATTTGATAAACACTTCTTAGAGAAATATATTTTATTGCCATTAGTTCACTCCTATGAAAATCATTGGAGGAAATTCTTTTCAAAAAAGTTACTTTGTTAGGATTGGTTATATGTTATATTCTTTTGATGTTCAGTTCAATAAAACTATTGTTTTGTTTACCTGTTGTTTCTGAATTAGCGGAGCGAGGCAGCATTCAAGGCCTAAGATTTCTTTTTAGCAGTCTGGAGTGCAGTGTTTACACAAGTAGCGTCGCTTCATACTCAGGGGTAAGAGAGTAATTTACATACACCTGCGAAAAAAATGTAACATAGGAAATTACCGGTATGCTGTGTGGAATCTTCTTGCACCTTGTAAGCTACATCTACATCACATTTACTTTTTTCGCTTGCGCAATCAAGAAAATTCCCTGTCCCGACCGTCTCTTGTCCAGCTATATTTTGGTGCTGACATTCATCCTCCAAATCAACGGTTAAAATACTTCTCCAAGAAACCATTTTCTCTGTTCTAGCAGATGGTAGCTTAGATACCGGTGTGCTAAATTGAAAAACGGACGGGGCGGCATTTTTTAACTTTCTGTAACGGCGCTTGCCGAGTGATCCAGTCGGCTGCACGTAATCTTCTTCCATAAAATGACTACTACAAACGCGATCGCAACACAAGTCACGTCTCCACATTTCTCCTAATCGCTACTCGCCACTTCAACTGTAAATCCATGTCAGTGGGAAACATGTGACCCTAGGATGTATTATTACATCTGGGGGCACAGCAGTACTGCGGCATACCTCCGTTGAGAGCTTACAATCCTCATCAATCAAACTACAAAGACGACTCACGGTACTGATCGGTTGTCAAAAGCTCCCAGTAAGTTCTCTAGTATAAGTTAACAACTCAAGTCTAGCGCCACTAGCGGATATACTGATTTTGCTTGACGGACCCTATTGAACAGCTTCGGCACGCCGGTTGGTATAATGACTTCGTTACACGATTTCAAAAAAATGCTATATGTCAAATGATATTAAAATCACCCAAACGTACTAAACTAAAATGCGCACACGATTTAAAATGGGTATATTTCTCCACTGGCAAATACTATTTCCTCTGTATCATAAGGCCTGGTTACATGTTCGACTCGACTTGGCGTTCAAGTCGTCTCCGGTGACGTCACGTCTCATCTCCGAACTGACTCGTAAAAGGGCCCTGTTTACATGATCCTTCCGGAAGCTGTATCGTGGACGACCGCTTTACCCTTTACAAATATATATTCTGGTGGGCAAAGGTACAACGACAATGTGTGTTTGGTCGTAGGCCTACTCTGAAACGTTTCTTATCCTCGAAATTTACGAGGATGATGAGATACTCGTAATATCGATAGATGTAGAGGAAAATAATCTTGTTCATATCATGATTGTTGAGGAAAACAACAAGTACGGTAGCCTATAAGTTATCAGCTAGCTTTTTCGGCGTCAACGAAGATGAGCCGTGAAGTAGGCGGGGGTAACGACTGTTTTGATATTTCAGTCATCACTTGTCGATGCGATTAAAATAAGGTCATTACCACTCAAGTGACCCAATTGCAAACATTATGTGGGCTCTAGTTGTTCGGCCTGTCCTCTGTAACAGACTACCCCATGTATGAGGGTGACTCAAGAGTCACGATACATCAACTACTGCAGAGACTTTATTAAAGCATCTTGTCGGCATGATATACCAAATAGGAAGTTAACAATACCAAGAATGTCTATAAAAACTGTCAGCAGACCACTACAACCCAGAACTAAAACAAAGCAATAATCCCAACACCGCTGCGCTTCATCATCACCAAGAGAGTCACAAATCTCCATATCATCCTCCCGGGAGAGACACCAGCTCTATCCCATCACACGCGCGCTCACATCAGTTTAGCCAGTGGAACAGTTATGTACGAAATGCAGCAATCGTTCATGTATTCCCGTATCGATGTAGCACACTGCGCAGCCGTTTCTTCAATCGGTTCACTATGCATTGCATATGCATGTCGTAGTCGAATTGATGTATATACCGGTACAATCCACATATCTTCCGAACTGTAGTCTGTGAAGTAGAAATACAGATGTAACGTTTTAACTTGTTTGCCATTTTATGTAACTGATGACATTAACAGATCGAAGCGTCGCAGCCAAATATCAAAGAACACATAGGGAATCGCTAATAAAATAACAGAGCACGGTTGCTACACCGGTACTTGTGTATTATATGCATTCCACCGTAAACAAGCGAGCACTTACAAAGTAACCCCACCTTTCCTTGCCATGTTTGCCCAATTTCTCAACAAGAGATGAAAAACATGAATTACGATGCCAAAAGCCCGCGCGGCAAAACCAGCGCCGTCGAACGAAAGTCGCCGGACGCCGATGGCCGAATACTCAAGCCGATCGTAAACCACATTACACGACAGCTTGAGGCTCGAGTCGACTTGAAGCAGTTTGCCTTTCTCTCTTCATCGAATACGAGAGAGTCGGATCGACGAGTCAGCTTCGAAGCTGACTTAAACCATCGTGTCCTATATGGTGTCGACACAAGCAAATCGCACGGTTCAATGAAATTGTATCACGTCACAGTTTCCATTTGGCTACAGGCAATTTGACGGTGATTTTTGACCGACTTGCCGAGCATCAAATTTGATAAAACGGGTATCAATCGAAAGCCGCCGCCGTACTGATTACGAAAATATAAATTTTATTCCGCTCGCGGCCCTGGAACCCCCACAATCAGCATCTAATTTTTCATTGTTATGGAGATTGGCATTGGGACGCAACAATGCTACCTGGCGAAACGACAGACGCAACAATACTGTCTGGCTCCCTTTTTCTCGAGCACCTGTCTCGTTTCGCTAGACAGCATTGTTGCGTCCCAATGCCAATCTCCATAACAATGAAAAATTAGAGGCTGATTGTGGGGGTTCCAGGGCCGCGAGCGAAATAAAATTTATATTTTCGTAATCAGTACGGCGGCAGCTTTCGATTGATACCCGTTTTATCAAATTTGATGCTCGGCAAGTCGGACAAAAATCACCGTCAAATTGCCTGTAGCCAAATGGAAACTGTGACGTGATACAATTTCATTGAACCGTGCGATTTGCTTGTGTCGACACCATATAGGACACTATGCTTAAACCGTCATGTAAATGGGCCTATAGATTCATCCATAGTAGGGGCTGAAAACGTTTTAGGTCAAAGGCACTATTTTTGGAACTACTTTCGATATTAATTCCGAAATAGCTATACACCGATTCCGATCAACTGATAATCACAATTGACGATTTGTGGCGTCGTGGTGGAACGAAATCAAAGTTCACTACACCAATTAAAGGAAAGGAAGGAAAGGTCGTTATATATTTTTGTCTTTGTTGTTTTTTGCGGCATATGCGCCGACTCGTGGACACACGATCTGTACACATGCATGCCGCGAATGATACACATATTCCGCTGGACAAAGGAAGGTTCAAATAGATAGAGCCCTGTAAGGCTTTCCAAGTCTTTCGCCACTTCTCCATGCTATCCCGGAAAATGCCGAGCGGCAAGCGGGGAAGTGATGGCTACAGTGTTGCTAATCAAGTCTTTGGCTTGCCCCGGCCGCAAATTGATCCACGACCCACCGATCAATATGCCGGACGCGTTACCATTACGCTATCTTGTCGGTTGTCCGACATCGTAGCATGCGACACGTTAGTTTAGTTAGGGGTCGTAGATCTTTATCAAGCTATGTATTTTTTATTTGTATTTCCGTGAAATTCAAAGGATAGTTTTCGTACATTTTTGTACATGTTGAAATAAAACCAAAAATTGTAGACAACAGTAACAGCATAGTGTCCTATATGGTGTCGACACAAGCAAATCTCACGGTTCAATGAAATTGTATCACGTCACAATTTCCATTTGGCTACAGGCAATTTGACGGTTATTTTTGACCGGCTTGCCGAGCAATAAATTTGATAAATCGGGTATCAATCGAAAGTTAACTCTGCACTGATTACGAAAATATAAATTTTATTCCACTCATGGCCCTGGAACCCCCACAATCAGCCCCAAATTATTCATCGTTGAGTAGATTGGCAGTGTGACGCAACAATGCTGTCTGGCAAAACGAGAGAGAAACCCAAGAGCAAGGATGCGGCCGAGCGGCGAGAGTGGGATCAGCTGACGTCGCGGCAATAGCTATGTGCAATAGGGCTGTTCAAAAATAACTTTATTTCCTGAATCTTGCTGGTTACTTGATTAAATCGTTAGGTTGCCTTAAAAAACGACGCACACCAAATTTGAATTCATTCCGAAAAATATTCGCGGTTTACGTAGAGTTTGAAAATCTTGGATTTGCCCAAAAACGCAAAAAAAAATTTTTCTCAAATTTTTCTGCCAACCCCATGAAATTGTTGGGCTGACTTCAAAAACTATGCAAAACAAATTTGACTCAATTCCAAGCCGTAGAAGCGGAGTTATTCCAGTTTTTCGGTGATAATTCTTGGATTATCCACCAATCAAGGATAATCCCAGAATTATCGAATAAAAACTGAAATAACTCCGCTTCTACGGCTTGGAATTGAGTCAAATTTGTTTTGCATAGTTTTTGAAGACAGCCCAACAATTTCATGGGGTTGGCAGTAAAATTTGAAAAAAAAATTTTTTTGCGTTTTTGGGCAAATCCAAAATTTTCAAACTCTACGTAAACCGCGAATATTTGTCGGAATGAATTCAAATTTGGTGTGCGTCGTTTTTTAAGGCAACCTAACGATTTAATCAAGTATCCAGCAAGATTCAGGAAAAAAAGTTATTTTTGAACAGCCCTAATGTGCAATTATAGATAACTAACCTAGCTATACTTAGACGGAAGGATCTCTATAAGTTGAAGGATATTGCAGGAAAATTCGTAGGTCCCAAATACATTCTGTGGACCCAGTTCTACCCTTACAAATCAAGGAAAGGCTGGTAATGTGTGCTCGCTTTTAGCGAAGCGCCTATAGAAAGTATCAACAGCGCCACGCATCTCTGGAGCCCTACGCAACAAGCGGGCTAAGGTAATCGACATCATAATAATCTGACATATCCAATGTAGACTACTTAGACGTAACCTACATATCTCTATCAGCTGAAGGATATTGCGCGAAAATTGGTAGGGACCAAATACATTCTGTGGACCCAGTTCTACCCTCACAAATCAAGGAAAGGCTATTTATTTAGCTATGAACATGACGCTGCCAAAGCACACTGTGGGCGATTCTACCGCCACGAATTCGACTACGCATTCCGCTACCAATACGTTGTCAACAACTTCGGTCTCTACGGCGACTGCAACATTACGTCCCGGTGAGATGTCATTAGCTATACATAAATTCGATTTTGTACTGGGGGGAAAATTAGCAATATACATTGAACTAAGAATGAGAACAGTATGCCATATTAGAGATATAAGGAGATTTCAGTAAGTGATGGGAATATGCGTTATATTTATACTATCATGAGGTAACATAGTCTTATTTTGACACGCGCTCATTTCATCGACGCGATTATAGCAAAATGTGACGGGACGCACCGCTTCTTCGATGAGAAAACACTCTTCTCATGAAATACACTATCACTATTGCTTTGGGATATAAAATGATGTATTTTGCATGGTATGGATATGATGTAGAAATATTTTGATAGGTTTGTTCAGATTTCAAGGATTTCTCGGAATATATGTTATCACTGAGTATCATGAATACACGATGTTAGTTGTTTTTATAAACAAAGATGGCTAATTTATTATTGTCTGGATTACAGTAACCGTTACTGATGAAAGTATGACATCACCTGCCGGTGAAGTACCCCAATCGACAAATAACAATACCGGTAAGCCTTTTTTACAACCTGAGGCATGTTAATTGTAGTCCTTACTTATAGGCCCAAAAATATTGAAACCACGATCTGTAAACATATGCAGACGTATTGTATATAGCGTCTATATACAGTATATAGAAAATCAGTAATCGTGTGATATTGTATGGACTTGTCCCCAGAACAATAACAGCGAAGAATATCCAGTGTCATGGCCGCAATCAGCGCAATTACATTGTAGTGTATATCATCGAAATTAATGAATTTTATTTTCACATTTTTAGTGGCACCAACCACCTCAGCAGCTACCACGATATTTCCACAGCACGTTATACTGCTGACTGTTATACTGGCGATGATTCAGTGATTGGACGAAGGATGTCGAATCCGCGAATATACGTAACCGTTGGGGATTCGTAACTGAACAATAACTAATTAATACCTCAAATAACAACATGCAACACCATAGCACTAGGCAGAAGTTTATTGCGAATTTGTTAAATATAATTCCGATGGATAATATAATCCGGCGCGTAGCCAGGAGAGAAATGTCCTTCTAGCCCACCAAATTTTCGGTCTGTTCATTGCGAAGTCATTTCTACTCACTTCGTGGCAATGGGATCATTGACGTCAGGTTAGTTGTTGAAAAATCTCGTCCCTCCCGAACTGGCTATCCTTATGAATATATTTGTTCATTTGCCGCTGCACTTGTAAAATATACTGATTTTAACGAATGCCATTAAGTGCGAACCACTTTGGACCGTATAGCCTCTGTATTGCTATCGTGATCGTCTCAATTTCTTTGTGCTGCGTTCAATGATGAAAGATATTAAATACTGAGTTTTCTATGCATGCACTTGCACCGCCTTCCCACATGTCATCAGATACTCGTTATAAGACCCCGTACGTTTCTGCTTCACATTGAATATATACCTACGACATAGGTTGCTATTTTCGATCTGCGAATATACTGTACTTTAAAATGAGTTGATACGGAAATTAGATTTACAGCGTATTACCGGCCTTTGTAGATACCTCAATGTGATATCCACGTGTCAGACATTTCACGACGTATCGCTGCTGATATATGGACATGGACAGACAGACAGAGGTTTATTTTCAAATGCAAGAGAGTATTGCGGTGAAATTGGGGCCAGCGAAGCGATACCACCACCAAGTCAGCTTATCACCTTATACCAGGGCCGGCCAACCCGTGGCCCGCGGGCCACATGTGGCCCGCGAGAAGGTTTTGAGTGGCCCGCGAGGTAATTTCCGAAATTTCTAATATCATCAAAAATGGATTGCACAGATTGTGAACTTGCAAGGGCAACCAAAAATTTGATTAGTCTGGCCGCAACACTTGAGATGTGATGACTAAAATATCAGTTTCGATTCATTGACAGATCCATCAACCATCCATATATTGGTATATCTTCGTACACTACAATAAAGCAGAATAATTTGCGATAGATTTATCAAAGGTAAAAATTTTCTACAAGCTTAGCGCAATATGTTGTCACTCGATTTCTTGTTCTTAATATTGTTACCCTTTTGTGAAAATTGAAGAACACCCAGTGTATCAGATTGAGTCTAACTATATATTAGCGATTACGAGACAAAGTGTCGTTCAGCGACCTTGCGTTGGCACTGGCAGTAAGACCGTCGACTATGAAACCTATAGGCACGATGATTGACGCATGTTGGTCGCAGCTTTCGATATCGATATGTCCATGCGCCGAATAGCCCAGTCCTCGCAAACTTAGCCCAGCGATATACAGCAGGCCCGCAATATAATCAAGTGACAATATTATTGACCTATGAACTTCAAAAAAATTTCGCGCTTCGCGCGGATAGTGGCCCGCGCAAAAGTTCGTCAATCGAATGTGGCCCTTTGGCTGAAAAGGTTGGCCAGCCCTGCCTTATACAGTATATAGGCCTATATTTCTTACGAGGTGGGTGTATCATATATGATATGGCCTGTCTCCGTGACCGATTCCTCCATGTTGACACACCCTAGACATCGGGTACTACGTTTTTTGAAAAGCTGAGACTTTTTAGATTCATTTGGTACCTTACTCAAAAATGTGGGTTAGTAAAAATAAAAAATAAACGAAAAAAAAACTGAAAAAATGGTTATCCCCTAAAATTTCCAGATATTTCCCTAGTGGGAAATATTGTCGAAAATTCTGCCGGAACATCAGAAATCGACTTGTACGGTATTCCGTGTAAATCTTCACAGTTTCAAACACCAAGACGTTCTCTGGGGAGTTTTCTGAGGGGAATTTATTAATTGAGGTCACGCTTCAGTGATTTTCAAGATCTAGGTCAAGTTCAAGTCCAAATTAATAACGGCATACGAGTCATAAACTGGTTTGCTATGTCTGTAAATGGTTGGGTATGATAAAAGAAAGCATACTGCGTTGTTTTATACCACAAACCGGACGGTAGGGGTCAGATTGAGTCTTGATAATGAACTTGACCTTGATAGCCACTCACTGTCCACGCCAATTTGTAAATTTTCCATGTATTCTTAATTCTTCGATATCTGAGGAAGCGCGCGGTTTCCGACCATGGTTGGCTTGTTTGAAACCAGGCAACAGCGGCTACGCACTGCAGTGTCATTTTCGTTTCTCTCTCTCAGACGCCCTCCTGGGGGTCAGCCTTGGTAAATGAGAGAGAGGGAGAGTTTTTGGAGAGAAAGTTTGTATATTTATTTAACCGCATAAAAAAACTAGGCATGTCATGGGGTGTCGATCATGGGCATAAACGGTAAAGGGCTAAAATCCGCCCACTTTTAAACTGGAACGGCCCAGATTCAAGTCTTGGTGAGGTCACGATGTGAATTTGAAAAGTGATAATCAGTTCTACAAAATGTGACCCCACCTCGTAAGTACCCTAATTCTGACTTCTTGTCGACCTTATTTTAGTCAAACTCCGCGGAAGTTCCAGAAAAATCCGATTTTAACGTNTAATTTAGGGCGAATTGACATTTTTTATTCGTATCTTTATCGTCACCTACAACTTTAAAGAAAAATAGAGGACGGATCGCGAAAAATAGGACATTTGGGCGTCCTCTGAGTCAGNGCATTTTTGTCTTACTGAAAAGTGGACATATGGCATCCCTATATATGGCGGTGAAATCCAACAACAATGGCGGACTGAAATGCATGTATTTGTAG
>ATSW01003436.1:0-11605 GCA_000444245.1 Botryllus schlosseri | reverse complement strand
AATTCATCAAACTTCACTATCACATCAATTGCAAACGCTACCATGCAGTGGAAGATTCACTATTTCACAACATTTCCAATTCATGATGACAAAACCTGACCCTCAGACGATTCGTGACTGAAATTTGTGAGTTGGACTTGGACGCGACCTTTCTTTGAATTACTCAGACTCGGGCTAACTCGATGGCAAAATGAAGATGACTCGAGTGGACTCGGAGTGACTCGGAATGCCGTGAATTTGTTATAACCATGGACGCAACAAACTAATCGCGTATCAGGGGAATAGTAATAGATCAGAAGGTCGTATAGCTTGGTATTTCGCTAACTAAGCAAGTAGTTATGCCAACCATTGGCAATCTGTCAGTTACATCTTTGGTCTCTAAACCATGTTATTAAGGCCACTTACAGGTACCGAGTACCGTAGTGGTACGCTCCAACGCTGTAACAACAATGGGCCGTTCGGCGTTCCGACATTTCAATCACTAGGACACATTCATTAATATATTTATATTATATTTATATTTGTTTCTGCCCCTATATTTGAAGATATTTGGCCATGAGATTAATAGCCTATTTATCAGAAGTATACCCGAATTCTGGATTGGAATTACAATGCTCAACCTCATAGGGTCAGTACATTTCAGGTGCTCCATGCCAAATTCCCACCTTCTTGAAACGTCATGAAAATTAGCTTGCTTACAGAGCTTTGTTTTCTGATTTCAGAAATCCAAATTTCATCAAAAAAGGTCGACTAGAACCGAAGGTATGACCGTCCAAAAATTGCCATTTTTGTGATCGCTCAAGCGGAAAAAATGACAGAAATATATACATGTAACTTAAATTTGCCATAATTCGATCAAATTAAGGCTGTTGAGGGCGAAACTTTCACACTTGGTCATTTACAGCACACTTGATGCATTTTCACCGTCTTTGACACCTGGGGCTGACTAGTTTGACCTTTGAACCCATGCTTTTATTTATAACTTTTGCAGGCACTCATGCATGACATCAGTTTTAATTGTAGATATCTCATGGCTAAGAGGTGGTATCATCAAGTGTAAGATATCATTGGAAAGCTCTTGGAAAGCACTTTCAAAATCAACAATAATATTAGTGGATATTTCATCTTCAAATCTAAAATTTTTTTTTGTAAACAAGTGTTGAAAAAATTGTTGAATTTCGAAATATCGAATATCCAGTAATTTTATTGTTGAATTTGATAGTCCTTGTCAAGAGCTTTCCAATGACACCTTACACTTGATGACACCACCTCTTAGCCAAAATATATTTGCAATTAAAAATGACCTCACGCGTGAGCGATTTTTGAAGACATGAACAGAATCATGGGGTTGAAGGTCAGACTATGCAACCCCAGGTGTCGAAGAAGGGGACAAAGTATCAAGTAGGATGTAAATGAACAAGTATGAAAGTGTCACCCTCAACGACCCTAATTTGACCAAAATATAGCAAATTTAAATTGCATGTGTAAATTTCTGATGTTTTTTCCGTTTGAGCGAGCACAAGAACAGCAATTTTTGAACGTCCACATCTTTGGCTGTACTTGACCGATTTTTATAAAATTTGTTTTTCTGATATCAGAAAGAAAAGTTTTCCAGGCTTACCAATTTTCATGAAAATCTGAGATTGTGGGGGCACATTTAAAATTTTTCTGGAGCACCTGACATAATCTTACCCCATAATGTTTTGATATCAGATCAGTCTCTATTATCAATCTGTTAAATTCAAAATATTCATAGTAGCTGCAAAATTATAACCCAATAGCTTTTATGATGGCATCATACATTTGTCCGCCCATATGGTGTCTATATATGTTAGAATTAATATATATCAAGTACAACAACAATTCTATTCAAATAGTTATAAATGTGATGATTCTTTTCTTGCCAGGCCCTAATTGATACAAGAGTAAATCACATTTTGACGATGTGTGTTTCTGTTTACTGATAGTCTGCTTGATCGGCTTACTTTCAATAGGACAATTCATTCCCGCCAAATAAGGCCGACTTGGAAAGACATAGAATACCCCTATAAATGCTGCGGCCCGCGGCGTCGTCAAAACGGGAAAACTGGCCCGCAAGCACATTTGAGTTTGAGACCTCTGATCCATACTGTATTTCAAATCCCTCATTTGTATGTATTATTTCAGCATAACGGTGTACGGGAAGTATCCAAATGAAGGCCTGGGGCCCGGAGTAACATCCACAGTACCAGCTTCAATTGTGATCAATTGCAGTGCTACTCCACCTCCACCTGTTACACCAATCGGTGAGTTTATGTATAGTTCAATGACGGAAATGATTTTGTCAAGTGACTGATAAGGTCTTATGAACTTGACTTGCGATGTACGTCTAGACACGGGAAAAGAAAAAGACGTAGTTTATTTTTGTCCTTGATGTTTTTTTGCGGCATATACACCGACTCATGATATACATGCACACGATCTGCGCTTCTGCATACCATGCTATGCTATTATAAGCAAGCTTTACTACGTTGTTCACCGATTTTACATATCTATCACTAGCACACAATTATTGATATTTTCAGTATTGTTTATGTTGATATTTATCTGCGAATATTAGAACATTAATCAAGATTTGACTCAACCACTGTGCTCATTTCGATATAGCATCTTATCTTGAATTTATTATGGAAAATATGGTTGTGTATATCAAAGGAGAAATTGAATTTTGTAAAAATTTCGAAGCCACCGTAATTGACCTTAATCATCCTACTTTTTTTCCACAATCCCCAACAAAACATCTTTAAACAGCACAATGTTCGTATTAGTGGGCTACCGGTATTGGCAATTCAGCAGTTATAATTAGTCTGCACAGCAGGATATTTCATCACGAAACGGCCTCGTGATTTTCCAAATTGAAAAAAATACAAATTAGGTTATCAACTATTTTCAGGCTTCATGGACCCCCTGAAAATGCTTAGCGGACCCCTCGTTGAGAACCACTGATTTAGTTCATGATCTTATGCCCTTCTTTCTTTTCACAACTCATTCATTCTCTTTCTTCATATGTGTCCTTTGTTGGATCTTTCAGTGGTAGGAGGTGGACCTGAGATAAACCCCCTACAATTCGAAACTTACTAGAGAAGATACTTGAAATAGAAGTGGATTAACAGACTACGCCAACTCCCCCACAAACAATCATGCTGTATGACATAACCAAATCTTGACCTTGACCCGGTGACCTTTATAATTTGTGACCCAGTGAAAAGGGGCTGGATTAACGTATAGAGCTTTGTTAATATTATAACATATATTTTCAGTCCCGGCTCAACTGATACTATATTGTCCATGTCAAACTGCTACTGAATCGTCGATCAGTGTGAGCATCTCAACGGATCCCCATGACCTTGTCAGCGACTCCAGCTATATCAAAGTAAGTTATTCACTTCCTATAATTGTATTGAATATTCATGCATTCTTAAACGCAAACAAGAAAAATGTGCTCAATTTAGAAATATATCGTGACGATACCATCAGAGGACCTGACGGAAGTGATTACGGTTGACGGGTCAAAGACAGCTACGTTTCAGGGGTTGGAACATTCTCGCAACTATGCTATCTGCGCCGATCTAGAAATGGTAGCAGATGCACCTTACGCGGTAGAGAGAGAATGTGTTGATTGCATGACCCGAGGTATGCTTGATTTGTTGGTCGTTTCCTTGAATATGGTATGGCGGTCCAGGTGAATATGCAGTATGTTTGCTGTGTATTAATATTGGTCGTTCAACTGTATGCTTATTAATCATCTGCATGTGCTAGAGCGCCGAACAGGGATGTTTTGTCAGACCAAACATAGAAATGAATCTGACAGTCTCATGTAGATAATTGGTGATCGAATATAGATAAATGAGAGTCCTAGCTTTTTAATGTACGCTAAAGGACTGTGCAACCTCCATTCGTTCAACTGCTAGGATGGTGGTTGCATATATGATTAATTGATCAGAATTTGCAAATCACTTGTGGAAACAAGGCCTTCCATAAAATTCAATTTTATTAAATGTATTTACAAGATACCCTGTGAGAACTGGGCATTTCAAAAATGAAATTTTATTTAAAATATCACTGATTAATCATCACACCAAGAGAAGAACAATGGTGAAGCAGGACTGTTTACCAACTTCGTCTTCCTGTTCTTTTAGAACTTATTACTTTGGATGCTACTTGTCAGTTTGTGACTGACTCTTCCTTGACTGTCATGCACGCGACTGTACCCGACAGTACTTCTCATATCACGGTGAGCTTCATCCGATCCCATCTAGTATGTATGATGCTGCAGCTACAGATTTGTCGGTCGTTTGTTTCAGGGCTATGAAGTTCAATTGTCTGACGGCGTCATCCAGCACATACCGAGCGGTGCGGACAGGACTTCGTTTTACGGCCTGCGTCATTCCACGACTTACAACTTCACCGTCACTGCTAATGTTACTGGAGAATGCGCCGCAGTGAAACCGAATCCGACTGTTGTGAGTTGCACCACCACACGTAAGCGTCACATTTTGAAACATCATCTTGATACATTTACGTGTCTGAATTTCGGTATTTTTTTTTTCAAATGTGGGCTACTTCATTGGGATTTATACACTATGAATTCGATTTATTATATTCTGGGTTCAGTTAAAGATCGTCGCATGACACAAACACATTTGACCCACCCTGTCTTTGCGCATAAATAGATCAACTACAAGCATTATTTGACAAAGGCATCTTACATTTGATTGTATACAAAATTAGTGTGATTGTTGGCTATACTTTATTTGAGATTGAAGCTACGATAAGTGTTGCTTTGATTGTCTCCAAATCATCGCAATCCACTTTTGAATACCTGCCTGATGCAGCAATTATTTGGTTTTCTATGATGAGGCACGAGTAACGAGTGATGAACAATTGTGCTCAACACTTGATTTCGGCTGGCATTCCACATTTCTTGCTGGGATATTGTCCTGATTGTCATAAAGGGACTGTCATCCCCGACGCTCGCCAATATCGCTCTCTACTGCAAATCCATGGAAAGACTGCTTTCTCATTACCTTATTCAAAAAAGTAAATTACGATCAATTTGATAGAAGTAGTCAATCCTATCAATACATGTGAAACACCGCAAACACAGATAAAGCTGCTTTAGTGCTTTATTAAAGTGGAACTTATTTCATTATTGACTAGGCATGCCAGTTGTCTTCTTTTCTTACGAAATTTGAATGGTCTCACAAGGACGTTCTAAAATTATCAAATGCTCATTTTTTTCGCATTTCGAGATAGTTGCTTATACGTTCAACAAGACTTTTAGGCGAGACGTTGTATTTCTTTCCAAAAAATTATTGTGACCATGAAACATGCTGAATTGCCTCACCAGCCCCAAGTTCTTGATTGTAATTGCAATGTTCAACGCTCTCTGTTACATCTGCACTTTTTTACATACAAGGAATTAATAGACCCATTAGTTGGATCAGTTTCAAGCACATTGACATTATTATATAATGTTAATCATATTTCGTGGAAAAAACTTCACAAACTCGTTAAAAATGATCATTTCTTATTGGCAAAAATTAAGGGGACCGCAAAGTATTCATGGTCTGAATCTGAAAAAGAAATTTGATATTTTGTTTTTTTGTCTGTTTTTGTAACTTTTGCCTGCAACTACGGAGGAAATTTTGAAACATCATCAAACTCAAACGTTTTACTAGCCGTTGAAAATGACACCATTTTGGGTGCTGAAAATATGGTAGGCCTATTATTGAACCCATTAGCGAAAATATTCGCTAAATATTCGGGTTTATTTCAACATGAATATGCTATTCAATTCTATAGAATTTTGCATACAAGTTTCATTGTCAATCCAGATCGCACGTGCACCGCGACACCAATCAATCTCATTTTCCTGATCGACGGAAGTGATTCCATGGATGACCATCATTTCATCGAAATGAAGAAATACGTCAAAAAAGTCGCCGCCGGTTTTGCCGGGCAAAACGTGCTCGTGGACGTTTTTCAATTCTCTCAAAAAACCGAGCACGAGATAGCTGGCAAGTCTGTTGAGGAATTTGCGTCGGCTGTAGACAAAATCTCTCAAAGATTGGACAGCACCAGGCCGTACACGGGCTTGGAAACGGTCAACGATGAAATGCAGTCGAGAGACGATTCGAATTTTAACATACTGGTGACGATAAGTGACGGAAAATCGCGAGAGGACAAGATACCGTCGGTGATTGATGCAGCGAAAAATAAATACGATCTCATGCTAGCTGTCGGAGTCGGCGACAACCTTGACGTGACGCAACTCTTGGAATTTTCGCACGTCCCCAATCTGCTTACCAGTGAAGATGTCTGGTTCTCACCAAGCAAAATTGAAAAGATTGTGAATGCCAGCTGCGAGGAAGGTAATATCATATATTCTGAATCTGTTGAAACGTGTATGACAAGCTCGAAGCCGTAGGAAAGCCATTTTGAGTCACATCTTTGCGCTGTGATGTCATGGTACAAATCATGATAATAATCCAAATATTGCTGGCAAACAGACATCTTCTCTAAACCCGAGACAGATATTATGTGCCTGTGTAGCTTTCTAGTTTGCACAAATGATTATATGCTATGAAATAACTGGTGTTTGACACCAATAGTCTCGTGACTGTCATGGGAAGTTGATTCTAAACTGATTAATAGTGTCAAAATATCAATATATGTGATATATATATGAGTTTCATCTCATTTCTACCGTTGATTTTAGTGGTGTTTGCCATGTTCAGCAATTCACGTCAAATCACTGCTAATCGGAAAAGATTTTCAATCTCAGCGTTTCATGTGCGTGACTGAAACCCATGGTTGTTTTCATGTTTTCAGACATAATTCAAATCATTCCCTCTTGTGAGGCCACAATCGACACCATCACCGTTTACGTCTACACCATACCGGCTAAACTAGGCAGAAACGCCTTGCTTGTCAATGTGAGTATTATTTTTGTGGACAACATGAATTTCAAAAGCCAAGCACGAATTTGATTTGGTGAGTGATAATGCCGCAGAAGATTCCTAGAATTGCTGTTTTCTCGATGATGGATTTTAGGAACCGTGTCCGACCAGACAATTTTTCAGTTATTTGCAACATAATTTCATATCATGCAATGGAAAAACGTGATCTTTTACTCTACTAATTTAGAGTAATATAAATGCTTTACATGTATTTCAAATGAGGCCTGCAACAGCTATAGTATATTGCGTAGAGATTTTCGTTTCAGAATTCACCGATGTCATTTTATAACTTGATAAATGATGAATGCAGGTGTAACTTCATTCGCTCATACAAATAACATTATCGTCATATTCAGGATTACTCAGTCACTATCTCTGCGGGAGCCGTTGTTTCTACGAAACGTATTGCGATTGACGACAGTACAGCAACATTCGAGTCATTACTGCCGTTTACCGATTACCGCGTAACTGTCATTGGCAACAAGGTTGCTGGCGCTGACGTTGCAATTGATGGAACCACAATTACCTGCACTACTAAACGTGAGTAATCAATCATATATTTTTTGATCTTTAAATATTTTCTCATTGTAATTCCACACATGACATGGATTCATTGCACACTTGAACACGCATGACTATAAGCATTATGCTCAATATCATTTCATTGGATCATATCTTACCAGCTCTGTTCCAACCCGATGTGATGTGTATGGCAAGTACTGAGAATAAGTTAACTGTCAGCTACTCTGCTCCGGCTGTAAATGACGCATTCAACTCCGCTGCTGTCGAGGTAAGTTTACTGATGTAACAAGGTTGTCTGGTTAATGTTTTCTTTTCACTGGATTGCATGGTAACCAGATTGTTGTGTGTAGAGTTTTTCGATCACAATATCTCCTACCGGATCATCCGCGGATCACACAATCATGAAAGGGTATGGAAATGGAACGGTCACGTTTTATGAACTGACTCCCTACACTGATTACTTGGTAACGGTATCAATCAACAAAGCATCTGGAGCAAATATTAATGTGGAAGCGAGATCGGTAAACTGCAGAACAAAAGGTCAGCGTTTGTGATGTGGACAGACTTGCTGTTGTAATTTTAAACTTGATACTTATGAGTGTCTTGGATATGCATGCCATTATAGGTGTAGTGCCGGATGAGAATTTGAGGGGAAGAATTAAACTTTGAGATGGCGGGGATGGCAGAAGATATTTTTAGTAAGCCACGTGACATCACAAATTCATCGCCACATATTGAATATAGAAGGCGTCAAAATACCTAAGTCAAAAATTAAAAGCATTGGCACCTTATGCCACCCTGGCTACTGCATGTCACCCATCATGTTTATACTTGTATTTTGAATCCATCTTAAATCTCCNTAACGTACATAGTTGACTATATGCAGCATACAGTCACACTATCAAGGATTTGATGTATTTATTTGCACTTCACAGTGCATTGTGTTGTTGGTGTGATAAAATATTCTATCTTAACAGTGACGATCCGCCCTGTTGTCACATGCATTCCATCTACCAGTGACAGTGTCGGAGTGAGTTACAGTGTTTCAGGACCTGGGAACATACCTGATATTATCCAGGTACATATACGGATATGCTGGTATTTTTAATGTTGGATATGATAAAGTGTACTTACTGATTTTGTATACGATATTGAGAAAAAATTCCAAACATTAGCCGATATAGCCTATTTATATTATATACACCAACATTTAAGCATATTAATTGAAAGCAATCTATCTTGTCTGATACAATGATAATGCTATACAATATGATTGCTCCAATCAGGGTTACACCATTCGTCAAAATAGTGCGGAAATGAATAAGAGCTATGATGAAAACAAGGCTTCATTCACTGGATTATCTCCATGCACGAAGTACCAAGTCGCCGTTGATGTCAATGTAGATCCCAATGTACGGAATGACGTAATACTACAGCAGGGATCAGCAGACTGCCAAACAACAGAAAACCGTAAGCGATTGAAAGACCAATTATGTATTTAACTGTATCACTGTTATCCCCTGAAAATCGACGAGAAATGGAAATTTCATAGTGTCAATTAACCATCGTGTCTCTCCCATTCAATTAAATTTGCTTCCAATTTTTGTATTAGTTTCTGATTGATAATGTATAGAGGTCCACTTATCTATAACTCCTCGATGGGCTGTATGTATCTAGGTGAGAATCTCATGTTAAGAGGTTTTCAAATTTGTTAACTTCACATAGCAATTGACGTAGTCATTATCCTGGTAGATCAGTTAATTGCAAATGCGGCATGTCTAACGCCATTGCCTTTTCGATGATGAAGTTGCTTGTCTTCAATGAACTCTAAGGAGTGCAAACTTCTGATTTAATTTCTGGTTTGATGGTTGCAGCTTTGACTCCTACGTTGGAGATATCGCTCGCCAAATCCAGAGCGATTGATCTTACCATTAGTCCGCTTACCTGCGTTACCGGATATGTGATAATCTATTCTAAGGTAAGTGATATTGAACCTTGCATGCAAAATGATCTTTGTTCTATTTCTTTCGCAGTCAAATTGTGAGGGTTCTTCAGTTGAAACAAGTAGCACATTGCAACCCTCCTACGAAATTTCAAATCGAGAGGTCTCCGACAATTACAGGTCAGTCAAACAAATGAAGTCAAAATAATGATTTAGATGCGTATCAGTGATTTTCAGCCATTTATGAAAATACTTTGTCAGTTGCTATAGCAAGCAATATGTGTGTCATTTCAGTATCACAGTTTGTGGAAATTATCCAAAATCAGGACTTGGCCCTGGTGTAACGTTAGAAGTACCGGCTTCAGCCATCATCAATTGTAAAGGTGAGTTTATGATGAAACTTACCATAAAACATTTTAGTACGAAGTAAGACGCTCAATTGCAAATTCTCAGACCATGAAAATTATTATAGCTGCGTGTAGTGAAAATTCACCATATCTGTTTTAATCTTGTGTTTTTTATGTTCCTTAGGTCAATGTGACACCAGCACAATATCCACCTCGACAATAATTTCAGCTATCTTTTCTGGAATTGCTGCTCTGCTATACTTCAATTCTTCTGTTTCGGTGAGTGTTGACTCTGTGCAGCATACATACGTTGTTTGAGACAGTATTCACAACATGGGATGACAAGATGAGCTATGAAGATGTTAAACACATAACTATATTCTTGTATGCCACCCTGATTTTAGCATAGTCCGCAACACTCAACATACCAGTGTCAATGCAAATTCGAATTCTTCAGCTGTGCTAATTATGATTAGGTCCTTAGGTCTCCCTGATCACTACTCATAGGTGGTCTCTCACAACTGATCTCCGTCACATCCCATCCCAAACAGCGAATTAGTGTCATTGTTAGGGGTTTAGGAGTTGGTGCAGAGTAGGAATGCGAGGATTTTCAATTGATATAATGTTACAAAAATATGTCTCAAAAAGATCAAAAGATTCACCGATTCACAACTTTTGTGACCTAATTATTCGTCAGCACATACTTGTGTGAGCATTTTTTTCCTGGAATAACCCAAGACAAATCTTCTGTGAGAACATACATTCCTGAGATTTATATGGAGAAGCCTCTTAGCATTGCTGCATCGCCTATCACATCAAATATTGATAAACTTGTTAAAAAAACAGTGCCAAACTCCTCATTCAAATATCGACGTGTAATAAAAACGTTGTTGACTTTACTCTTGTTACGCTTGTTGTAATTTAAATTGTTGTGCAACAATAAGACGAGATCGCTCATGCGTTTAGGGAAACTATTAGAGAGAGAGAGATAGTAGTAAGAGATTGTAAGGAATAAAATTTTGGTGTGCGGGTTTCTATTGGAAATAATAAGGCAGCAGCAGTATATTTCCAACTGGCCATGCAATCATTCATAAACAACTTTAGACCCTTTGGCAAAGGAGGTTAGAGTTAGTTTTCAAGCCCGACGGTTAATATGAATGACATGCTATTTTAAATGCCTCGCTGTATTGAATACTTAGGTATTTTGACACCTGCTGAATGTGGGCCAGCCTCCTTCCTGTTACTGTTGATCAGCGGCCATCAGCCATTCATTAAAGTCCATAATTTGTAGATGTGATATGAACGTAAACTTGTCACACTAACACTAAATAGTACAACTGAATTCAGACTATGAACCAATAATCATTTTCCCTTTAGCACTGGAATAAATATGATTGCATTAAAATTACATGACTTGAGTCGATTTGCATATTAATTCGACTCGCACTCGCGCGGGACTCGACCGAGTCATATGACTCGAGACATTCTATATTACTTGATTCAATTCTCGTGTATCAAGACAGATACTTGACGAATAGGTTTATAAACGCTATTAAATCTGTATGAATAAGCAATTAAACATGCTGACAGTGAAAAAAATTAGTATACCATGAATGTGAGGCCTTTGATATCCCCCAAAAGTTTCACGGAAGTGAGTTGAACTCTATGACTTGGACAAGAGTCTCAGCACTATGACTCGGAATTGACTCGTTGCTCTCAGACTTGGACTCGATTCGGTGGTGAAGTGACAATGATTCGACTTGACTTGGGTCAAAATTATGAATGTCTGAGAC
>ATSW01003434.1:0-12490 GCA_000444245.1 Botryllus schlosseri | reverse complement strand
TAATTTTATGAATAGGAGAGAGTAAATCACCGTTTCTTTATTATGCGCGGCTTTGAGAGAATAGACAGTGATGAAAGCTTGTTATGAGCGCTACCGGGGCATGCCCCGGCTATAGGCATTCGCAAAGCGAAAACACGGAAGAGAATTCGATTTTCGCAGAGACTTCGCTATATAACTGCATTTACAAGCGAAAAGGACAAGAAGAATACGATTTTCGCTGTGATTTCGGTATATTATATAAATGGTAAAGAATATTGTTATTGAACAGAATTTTAGGTGGGGCAATGCCCCAGTTGTCCTATAGGACGAGCCGCCACTGCTAACCAATCGTTTGGGTGCTCGGCTATACAATAGGCCTACTTATCTCTGGAGATATAGCCTGTAGCTCTTCGTATCAATAAACTAATACAACGGTTTATTCAAACGTTATGCAGTGGTGGCGTATAGAGTCTCATTATCACTAATCAATCCTCATCTAACACTGTTACATGTACTTATGTACGAGTCCATGTCTCAGTGGTCTCGAGTCATTACAAGAAGTAGTTTCTTATGCGAGACATCGCGGAATATCATGGACGAGTGATCTCGGGATATGTCGTACTTGGTTACAACTGGGGTGAGCATATTTGGAGATCCGAAAATGAGGGCACTTTTTACAAGTTGCTAAAGATAAGATAGCGAACGAGAAAATGTGTCATTTGCAAATTTTGACAGAAATATTACGTTGCCTAAAATGGAATTTTTTCAGCTATAATCAGCTCTAGTTCTTTCTAATAAACCTTGCCGTCGAAAACCGAATTTCACGTCATCCCTGCGCAGCTGCCTGGTTGCCAAGGCTATAAAGGAGGACGACTTGCCAACAACGAGGACATATGGGCATCTTCATCTCCATGAAAAAGGCGGGCAAATTCTCTTAAATAAGGAAGTTTAGTAAGTAACCCCAGTTACAACCCTGAACTCTGGTTTTGAGGTAAAGACGCAGTTGGCACCTGAAATTTGGAGCAGTATATATTCTGTGNCTTTCTGACCAGACATCTGTACATTCATATTGCATCAATACGACCGTGTATCGCAAGGTAATAATATAGTAACGTATGTCACAAGTTCACAAGCCATATTTCACATTCGTCTCAATCGACTAAAACTCGCGACAGTTTCAATGCTGCGAACAGACAAGAAGCTAAAATGCCGAACGCTACAGCAGATATGATTTTCGGCAAAAATCCATCCCGATTCATGTCCTATCGAGCGCGCCTAGTATTTGCAGCATCACATAAACTCTTCTGATGAATTGGAAAGCTTTCGAGCGAAAATTGCATAAAAGTATCATAAATTCCCCCATTTTTCAAACGGAGGGAATCCTGTAATCTCGCCCGTTTCCGAGATTGCGGTTTGGTCGTCCAGCTTGTAGTCGAGCTTGAACCGCATTTTCACGTCTTTCTGCAAATGGAAATCAACAATTCTCATCTGCACCCGTGGACAAGGCAGAGCTGGACATGGAGGACCACCTGGAAATGTTGAGCTTCACCTAACCAAATTTGTATTTGAGACACTTGAAATTCTCAATTGGAAACCAATACAACAAAAATTAAGTTCATATCAAATCAGAGCTGATTCATAAAAGCACATGAATAGCAAATATCCGTACAGCAAGCTTGGCTCGTTTGGCACTATACAATTCTCCTGTAGCATTTTCAAGAAAACCAGAAATTAGAATTGCTTACTCATTGGTTTTGTTTCCAGAATAGCTAAGCTTCTACTTGTGCAAATTTTCCAGAAAGGCTGCTGATATTTTGCAAATCGGACTTTGCAAAGCGATGGGGCCCCTCTCTCGTCTGGATACTATTCTAATTCCTGGTTCTCCTGGAAATGCTTCGGGAGATCTGGATACTACGAAGTGAACCAAGTTCGGTGTACAGACATCTGCCAAATTTCGTGCTAAAATTTGATTTGATATGAACCAGGCTGGGTTTTTCTTTACTTCGTTTTTATTAAAAATTTAATCAATTTCCAAGTTTTACCGTATTCGGTCAGTCAGTACAATTCAAACTTGAAATGGAAAATGACCACGTAGCTATTATTCGAAATCATAAGGGCAAGTTTTTGTTGCAGTCAAATCCGTGGAAAGTTGCATTCGTTTTTCACAAAAGTCGCATTTATGGACTGGAAAAGTCCCTTGAAATGATTAGGGTGCGAGATCCTCGAATCGATCAGTAATCCAAGGCCCTGTGGCAAAACCTAATGTTGTCAACTTCAACATTATCAACAGCCTGAAAAAATTGACCCCGGAAAATATAATTTTCCGAGGTCTAGCCTGAATGTACGTCAAATCAGAAAGGACCTCAAATTTAAACGGCAGTGGAATAATCAAGCTATCTATTTACATATGGTGCCAAATATTTCAAGTAAAAAGTTAGTTGCATGAAAAATCGAAAAAGTTCCAAAAAAGTCACATGAAAAAAAAACGGAGAAAAGTTGCAAAAATTTGCATATATATAAGATCCCCAAACGGCTCAAAACACATAACTTCTGAGTATTTAGTAAGCTTCTGGAAGCTGTGAAAAAAGTTGCAAAAATTTGCCCTAGAAATCATTTGGAAAAAGCTGAAAATTTCTTGTTGTCAACCCCGTGATGTACCCACCTTGTTTGGGTTGGCGAGCAGTAGCACCTGTGTAATGGGGGCCGTCGGTACGATGGGGTTAAAAGGCGGCAGCTTGGTGCTGGAGGGAGGCTGTAATTTCACTTTCATCGTCTGCAATAGAAAACACGCTCACACACTTTATAAACTGCCTACCTGCTTAGTTGACGGCCAACCAACTACTGTCTTTTCCAAGTAGTTACAGGTCTAGTTGGTAGTTTGAAAACTGGACACTACTTCTAGTTGAGGATTTAAAAAAGTGAGTAGGTCTAGTTGGGACTATAGCAAAATATGTAGTTCTAGTTGCGAGGTTTGAAAAGTTCTAGTTGTGGATACGCATTTTGAAAATCCCGTTTGTACAAATCAAAACAACTTTTGTAGCCAATATCAACACAAACCTTGGGTACTGCGACTTGCAAGACAATGTTGGGCACGGCAGACGATCTCGTGCTCATAATCGATATTACAACCACCAACGAGTCTGTCCTGTCTGGTGAAGCATGCTCCTGAGCAAAGTGGAAGAGCACGCGCAAGCCGTTGTTGTCGTAGACTGTGATGGGGGGTAGGGTGCCTGAAAGATAATGCATGCAATTGTCATGGATGAATAATATATACATTAGGGTTGCTCGAATAGAACTTTTTTTCTTCAGACTTTTTTGTAGGTTGGCCAAAAAAACGGTGCACACCAAAAGAAAAAATTTCAAATACATAGACCAAGACACGTTAGTGAGCATGACTTTGCCTTCACAGTCACCAGCAATTTTTCGGCATAGAGGATGGAATTTGCAACCATAAATACTGTTTATTTCAAACCCAAAATTTTGTGCTCCAATAATTTCCTTCNCATCTACCTTTGCACCTTTTTTAGTCAACCCAACAATTTTATCGAGCAGCCAGTAAAATTTGTCAAAAAAAGTAGGATCGCAGAACACTTTTTTTTGAGAGAAATAAAAGAAGATATATACAAGAAAAATCAGGTTCAGTGCGTATCAAATCAGAATTCATTTTCATAAGAGAATGACAAATGTCAGTTCTCCTGTAGCATTTTCTGGAAAGCATACATTATTGTATAACTGGCTTGAGAGCATAGAAACATTTCCAAATTAGATTACATTACTGGGATTTTTCTCTAACTCAGTCTAATTAGTGCAAGCTGGAATTATGTGATTATCCAAGTCTGGATGATCAGATTAGTAGCACATTCCATTGTAAGACTCACTCGGTTTGATAGATTCCAAAGCCACAAAAACCTCAGTCAGTGGCCGCACTGGAACGGGCTGATTCGATACAGAAACCGGACTTTGGTCGGTCAAACTTGTGTTGAAAGAATCCAGCAAAGAAGGTGCTTTGGGGGGTGCGGACATGAAGTCTGCAAACGATTCGGGCTGGCTTTGTGTCGGAGACCCAAGCAACTGGTCCAGCAGGTCAGTGGGTTGTGTGACCGGAGGCGTCTAAAAAGAGAGGTTGCGTTTGTTTTTGTCGTATTATAACAATCTGAGATCAATTTCACCGTCTCCACTTTGTCAGGCTTGGAAGACAATTCGTTCAACGTAGGCCTCGCGGTCACCTTTGGCCTGCGAAATTGGTCATAGAAATTGACAAAGCTCAGGCCTGGACACCTAGATAATTCTATTATCTATATTCTATTAAATATACATTATAGAGATAAACGCCGATAATCTACTTGGCCAATTCTTTCTATGCTCTGAAATTAATTCTAATCTTTTTTCTAGTCATCTTGAAAATGTTACACGAGAATTGGAGTGTGAAACGAGCCAATCTTGGTTTACAGACATTTGCCATTCTCTAATAAAGACTCTCTCTCTCTCTAATTTGCAATTTCATTCAATTACCGAGTTGTTCCAATCCAGACATTCTAAATGTACTTTGCGAAAAACCGTGTAGTTATCATTCTAATTCTAATAAAATTTGACAAAGCGGAGAAGTTCGTATTCGGTCAGTTAAATCATAATTGCGGAACTTACGCAAATTTTTCATCGGGTTTTCGACCGAGAGTTTTCTCCAAGAGGTCGCGACTCAACGAATCGATATCCGAGAGCGTGCTCTGAAAAAAATGAGGGGTTCTTTCAATTGTCACAGTCACCACGGCAACAGAAGGGTGTATGTATTTTTTCAATGCCGCCAACTATTCTACTTGAGTAGCATCAATGTCGGCAAGTATCTCTAAACCAGCGGTTCTCAAACTGGGGTCCGCAAAGCCAGACGACGATGTATCAATTTCATTGATTGGTGCAATGAGCATCATTCGCTGACTACCTACATGTGGTGTATTTCGTTCTTGATGTTGTATGATTGCGGGTAAAGCTCACAGTCTGAGTCTGAGTCACTAAATATTCACTAACGGAAAACTCATTATTTTGAGCGAACGTTTTTAACAAAGCAAGTAAAGTTCTTGAGATTGGCAAGGTGCATGCTCGTTTAGTGTTCAATTTTTTTTATGCTGCCAGCGCCATGCATAGAGTGGTCCAAAGCTGATATGCAGAGAATTTTAACCAAAGATGTTATTAAGATGTGAAAAAAAGTAATATATGAAAAAGGTTCAGAGTGCAGAACCCACCAAGGTTCGTTTGCAAACGGGAACCTCTAAATTTAAGAGATCCACAGACAGAAAGAGAACGTGAACCTCACGATCACACCATCCCTAATGAAATGTATGATCTCATTTTCAAGAAAAGTCATTCTGTTGCTGTTTATCACTAAGCCTACAGTTATCATTTGCACGAGACAGATGACAATTGCACGATATTTGAGCTAAATTTGAACTAAAATTTATTGGGGGTCCGCGAAGACGAAAAGGTTGAGAACCACTGCTCTAAACAGACACGAATCTTGATTGATCACTTATGCAAATGATTTGATTTTGATATATCTCCAGTAGAATGATGAGGTAGTTGTCAACATTGATGCTACTCAAGTAGAATAAGGAATAAGGTCCAGTCAAGATAGTTGTAGACAATGATAACCAACTAATCGGCTAGGATAGTTAGCATTAGCGACAAAAATCAATACACCCGTAACACAACCCACCTTGGTCGTGGCGGATGACTTTGGGGGTGGAAGCAGTGGGGGGAGGGTGTTGACTTGCGGTGTGGGTTGAACAAACAGACTGGGTGTCGACGTCATCACCGGAGTCACGGAAATCGGGGTAAACAGAGAAGGCACGTCTGTTGAACCCCCGAAAAAATCCCCGTTGCTCGTGGCTAAAGGAAAGGAGATATTGTAGTTGTTGAATCGACAGTGCTGCAGCTATGCATTATAATTAGACATTGGGGCTGTTCAAAAATAACTTTTTTTAAATGAAATTTGACAGATTACTTGATAAAATTATTAGACTGGCTAAAAAATGCTGTATATCAAATTTGTCTCAATTACAACCTGTAGAAGNNNANTTATGCCATCAAATTTAGAAAATTTGATTCAAATTTACTGTTAACATCGTGAAATTGTTAAGTTGCCTAAAAAGTCGCTGCACACCAAATTTGGGTCGATTCCAACCCGTAGAAGCAAAGTTATTGGTGTGGAAAATTTTTGAATTGAAAAAAGTCGTATATCTGGTGCGAAATTCTTTCATGACTTATTATAGAATCACCCAACCTACAACTACACTTCTACAGATTGGAATTGAGCCGAATCTGTTACGGATTGTTTTTTAGGCAGCTTAACCATTTCACTGGGTAGATTTGCTTTAATTATCATTATCATACGCTACGCTTCTAGACGTTGAAATTGAGCCAAAGTTTTTATGGAACATTTTTTTCAGTCAACCTAAAAATTTTGTCAAGTAGCCATTAAAATTGACAAAAATATTGTTTTTAAACAGCTCTATTGGAAGTCTGAGATCTAATTCTTAATTCAATCATAATCATAAAGCATAAATTTCATATTATTGACAAACCACAAATCGGATGGTCCCAAATTGCGACTTTAGATTCGACTTACTTTGTGAAGTGGCAAACAGTAGATCGGCGTCTGCGGCTGATTGGTTCATTTGAATTTCCGCAAGATCAATCAACGACGACTTGGCTGATTGAAGTCGAATCAAAACAAGAATTACCGATCCATTCAAGAAGATTTCAAAGCAAAACATCGGAAATGCACTTACCAACAGGCTGTTCTGCTGCGTTCTGAGCTTCGGCCCCATCTCCCTTACGGTCCTGAGATCCGAGTCTGACACAAAGATCGATGTGTTAGATTGCAATTAAAATTACTGAATTCGCAAAAGCTGAATTGAATTCCGATTGGAAAAAAATGCATCAAAAACAAATTGGATCAGAATCAAAATGAGAGAGTAAAAACATTTCACAAAACAGATTGCCGACATTAACTAGCTATGCCTGGAACACCGTAAATAGGCTTACTTCGGCAAGACAAGCTTCTGGTAGGACTGTATGACTCTGGAAAGGTCGTCGTTGGATTTTAAAATATCCATGAGTGCCGTCTCGTCGTCGTCCGTGTCGGACGCTAGTCGGAACAACCCGGGACGTAATTTCACACATCCCTCGTACAGCATCTGCAACATGTTTGAACAATAAATTGATATTGAAATGAACCCAACTAGACTTGAAACTACTTTTCAAAATGCACAACTAGAACTGGATCTACTAACTTTTCAAGATAAGCGACTAGAACTTGAACTGTACGGTTATGAAAATGGGCAGCTAGAACTAGATCTAATTATTTAAAAATGACGAACTAGAACTACTTGCTTTTGAAAATGCGCAACTAGAACTAATTACATGAAGAATGCTGAACTAGAACTACTCGCTTTTGAAAATGCACGACCAGAACTAAAACTAATCGCTAGGGCAATTTTTGCCACTTTTCTTCACAGCTTACGTCAGCTTCCTAAATACTCAGAAGTTATGTAGTATGGTGTTTTAAGCTGTTTGCTAGATTATTATATCGTAACCTTTCTCCATTTTTTTCATGCAACTTTTTGTAAGTTTTTTGATTTACATGAAACTTTTTTGATTTTTCATCCAAATTTTTGCAAGGTTTTTCGAGTTTTCCAGCAACTAACCTTTTACTGGAAATATTCGGCAATATATGTGAATAGATTAGATCGCTCAATTATTTTACTGTCGTTGAAATTTGAGGTCCTTTCTGATTTGACGTACATTCAGGCTACACTGCCGAAGATTATATTTTCACCGGGTCTATTTTTCAGGCTATTGATTTTGTTGAAGTCGCCAACACTGAGTTTTGCTACATTGCCTTGGATGCAGAGAATGCAACTTTCCACGGATTTGACAGCAACAAAAACTTGCCCAACTAATCACTTTAAGATGAAGAGAGGAACTAGAACTAGTTCTAAAAGCAGTAACTAGTTGAATGTCAACTAACTATATTAGCAGTTTGTGCAAGTCTGATAATCACAAACCTTCATGGTCTCCATGTCTGACTCTGGAGTGGAGTCTGCGTCGAACTGCGAGAGCATCTCGTTCAAAAGCCTGACGTTATTCGTGACTTCCTCCAACATACGACAACGCTTTTCGATCTTCTCCATTTTGTTTTGCTCCTCCATCACCACGTTTTTGATGAGCCGATTCGCAGCCTGTTAAAAAGGGAGCTTGGTAACATCTAAGCAGAAGTAATCTGAAAACACAGCCCACCCTACTTGATGTACAAGTGGAACGAGAGTAATTGACTACATATCACCTGTGACCATAACTAAGGCTGAGCACAATGATTCCAGTACTCTAGCCTGAATAGAGTATTAATCCAGTGATCCTTGCCACTAAAAGTCGATTTATCAATGAGAATTATAATTTCGGTACTATTTTCCACTTCATTATCGCAGCATACGAAACATAAAGCTACCTAAAGCAGTGGAAATTACAGATTTGTGAAATATCAATCACACCACAGCATGAAATGGGTATCGCCGCAAAAAATATCAAATTCTCTTTAGCGTGATGTAGAACTAGCCTTATATTCTTCATGGCCGCATAAAAGGTACAAATCTGTGCATCATTCATACTGCATCATAGTGAGTATCACTCAAACACTCAACTCAAAGTTTAATACCGTATTTCAGTGATACGACTATAAGGGGAGCGCGAATTTTTCACTATCATGAAGGGGGGCGTGTCAAAAAAAGTTTGAGAACCACTGCCGTATTCAGACCGAATCACTACGCCTAGTCTGAAAGTTTCAGTAACTATGGCAAGTACGCAAAAGCTACTCGAGTATTTGGAATAAGTAGTACCGGTACTTTGTTAACGAACCTGCAAATCTTCTGGATTCTTGCTTTTCAAAAGTTTTTCGAGTCGTTTTCGCCTTTCTTCGTTGTCTTTGAAAATGTCATTTTTGTCGTCCCTCGGAGGGAGGGTCGGTATCAACATGATGTCGTCGTATTCCGGGTCTTGCTTCACGATGCCTGTTGTAATAGCGGGATGATCGATTGATCATACATGCTGATTTTTTTAAATTCGTAACTAGAACTAGAACTAACGACCCATAAAATCGCGAAGAACCAATTAAACAAAACCAACTAGAATCAATTCAGAAGCATCTCATCAGTGTTTATTTCATCAAAATAGAGACGACGACACGTTTTCTATTTTTTTTTTGTCATCAATTTTTTTCATATGAGCCACAGTAGCTAGAACTAACAACTTCTTAAAACGTGCAACTGGAACTCCTCTTCAAAATCAGTTCTAGAACCAGACCTACTCGCTTGGCAAAATGCATAACTTCTCACTTTTCAAAGCTCACAACTAGAACTAAACATTTTTCAGAAACTGCAACGCGAACTGCAACTACTCAATTTTTGAAATCCACAAACTAGAAGTAGAAAATCCTAACTATTAGAACTACTACTACTACTCACTTTAGGAAATCTGAATCTAGATGTAGGACTAGAGCTACTCAATTTTAGAAATCTGTAACAACTAGAATTAAACGACTCAAAAAAGTAGTAGCTAGACGAACTGTCAACTAAACAGGTCGGCGCAAGTCCGATCGCAGGACAGTATGGTGTGATGAAAAACCGACCTTGCTGCTTCAACATCTGATAAGCGTCACGGATCTTCATCTGTTCTTTCAGACCGATGCTCCACACGTAGAGAAGTTGCACCACTTTGTCTCGAACTTTCTGGGTGGTTTTGTCGCCAAGATACTAAAAAAATTGGGAGTTGATGTCTCTCGTGTTGTCAGCAGGCTTGTAACCGAGTCACAAGGTTCCGAGTCACGAATGAATCTCACCACCGAGTCAAGTTCGATTCCAAGTTACTGTTCACTGACATTCATAATAAGCTGATTTGTCTGACACTCAACTCTTTGACAGCGTACTACTTTGTTAAAATAAATTGTTAAAATATTTCAAGTAGGTTTTGCGTACTCTACTACTTCTACTTAACAGTTTTTTTCAGCAAAACTAGGTCTAGAATACTTAGAAATTGCAACATGAACCTGTACTCGAGTTTAAATTTATGTTATTACTTCTACTTGAGTAAAAACATTGACTACTTTGACCACCTCTACTCTTAACGGGTTTATTTCAACATAGAAAAGACAGTTTCTGACCGGAGGCATACGACTCAATCGCGTCATGCGCAATGACACAAGCCATTTTCCATATTTGAAAAAACGATTTGAGTCAAAATGAGACCAATGAAAAAGTGACACATTACCTTGGGAGAAACAACTTTGATCAATTCGTTTAGGAATCTGAATTTTCCGACTTCGTTTTGGAAACTTTTGTCGCAGTTCTTAACGCAAAACTCGAGTACGACCAGCGCCTGGAGAGCTTCATATTCTTGAGGAGATTGTATCTTGTGGGCGAGTATTCTCGTGCTGATTTGTGCTCTATATGTCAAAAAGAGAGAGAGGTAATAATTAGGCCTGGACGCAATGATCCGAGAACTTGAATCGATATGTTCTTTGTGCTAGCATGAAAAGTATATATTTTAACAATCCACATCTGTTCACACTGTTCCGATGCCATAATCAGCAATACCCGCGACTATTTGGATATGCAACAACCATTTTTATGCTGTCGGCACAAAAATTTCAAAAACTTTGAATTCCACATGGAAGCTATAATCTGCCTTTGATAAAATGGTTATTAGTCTCATGTAGAGTTTACATAGCGAACTACTGGATAAATGCAAAACTGACGAACTTAAATGAGATATGTTTAGAAAGCCAAAGGTTGAGTCACATGTAATCAAATTCCCTCATCTCGTCAAGTGCCTTCACCCCACCCTATATATCAATCACAAATCAATGCGAAAATATAATACATCACTACAAAAAATATTAGACAAATTTGGTCTTGATGTCTCGAATCGATTTCTTGGCAAAAAAGTCTTGAAGAGCAATTAGTCTTACCAAGTACCGATACTTTCTGTTTCAAAAGTAAGACCGAAATTGATGGGAAATAGCAGTGCTTTAAGGGAATCTTTTTCAGTGTCAGGTTCTGAGTGAAATGGAAGCATGAGAGATACTTGAATTTACAGTGTTGGGATAATACTCTACTGATGAGCTTACAAGACATTCACATGCCACTTACAACACAACATGTAATATTCAGAACAATATGGTTGTCTGAGTCAAAACTAGCATACGTGGTGAGTGGGTAAAATGAGACCAAAAACTCTGCAAAATTCGTCCTAAAAACAAGACCGAAAAACCGGTTGAATCAAAAACTGTCTAATAAGCACAACATGTTTTATAAGATGAGTTTAACTGGTCTGATTTTTAAGACTGAATGATCTTGAAAATTCTATAATGGTCTTAAAAATCTATTTTAGTCTCAAGTTCAAGACCTCACTTCATGAGTAAGAGTGAAATTGCTGAAAATGAGATCATCATCAAAATCATTCTCACAACTTAAATTTGAGACCAAATTTGTGGTGTATATTTTCAGTAATCTATTACTATATTTTGGCAAGCAAGCAAGCATTAGCAAGCAAGCAAGAGAGAGAGAGAGAATCTTTATTCGTATACATTACACTGCAAAAATGTAACAGTGAAATGCAACATGCAAGGTAGACGGTAGGCTCGATATGACAAAGTCTTCAGAGCCGAGCCACCCAGGACAGGAGCAATTTTCACAGTTGATAACTAATAAACAAAAAATAAAATTAGCTAACGAACGAAAAGAAAAATAAGACACAGTATTATGGACCAATTCGAAATACAATGCAAATACAATTTAGCCGTAGTTAGAATTAAGACAATGAAAACATTGTTTTTTAAATGCACAAGAGTCTAAATCGCGGAGATAAGGTGGCAGCTTATTCCAAACATTGACACCAATAAAACTGATCGAATTTTGCACTAGACTGGTAGAGTGGTGTTGCACAGACGGAGACAAGTTAGAAGAAAATCTGGTATGATGTTGGTGGGTATCTGAAGGTATCTTGAACAGATTATCAAAATATAGAGGCAGTTCAACCTGATGATAGCTATGCATAAATTTCATTGCCTCAAATTTGAAAATGTCTTCCACTTTCAATATTCCAACGCTTCCATACATGCTATTACAATTTTCATATCTAGATTTCCGACAGAGAATTCGTATGGCTCAGTTTTGCAAGAAGCAAGCTTTACTGCTGGTCTCATTGAATGAAAATGTTAAGAAGCGTAGATATATAAAACTAGAATAAATGATCATATACAGTTTATCTAAGTTAGCCTTATCATGGCACTGATCCTGTCGAAAGAAAATTCCATCATCATCATCATTGGTTTATTAGCAATTTTATCAGTTCAATACACCGCCAAGTGCGATACAATGAAAAGACAGGAAGATTTCGAAGCGACAAGGAGTAGTCTATGGAATCTGACACCCACCTTGGCCTAGGCGATGTAAAGAGGAGGCAT
>KE605252.1:353-11190 GCA_000444245.1 Botryllus schlosseri | reverse complement strand
TGACTCGTGACTCGGAGCAAAATTCACGAGTCAATTTCAAGTCATCAAGTTATCGGTGTCGATAAAAATCACTGTATCTTGCATATCTTCGGATTGTTCGCGAAGCGCTGCTGGAACCCGTGACAGCAACCAATCATTTAATGATAGTACGTTTTACTGAGCCTTCATTGTTCTCTCACAAATAAATTGACCACAAACGAAGTGATCGAAGNTTACAGCTTACGTTGTCGTAAACTATAGTAGTAAAGTCATTTANTAACNAAATATNCATTTCTGTTCTCTGTTCTTACCNTAACCAAACCTCTTGTTTTATTGAAATTTCACAAATTTTAATAGATATAGTTTAATATACTCCTCAACCATTGGCGCAGAATCGAATTGTATGATATCAATATGTGTAAATGGGTAATGTATCGCATCTTATCAATTCGTTTCTCTATTCTCTATTTTAGCTGACAGTTCTACGTATATGTGGGCGATATGGCGCCTTATTGCGTGTATATTTAAGTCTGTATTCGTTCATCGCTTCAGAATCAATGACCACTCAATCTGTAATTCAGACAGCTAGAAAAATGCAATGACGTAATCATGCTTCATACTTCGAAAACGTAACTTGACTTGAATTGTGACTTGACTCGTGACTTGACTTGACTTGACTCGACTTGACTCGAGTCACCTCCGAAAATCGAGTGACTTGACTTGACTCGAGTCACCTTCGAAAATCGATTGACTTGACTTGACTCGAGTCAAAATGTGCAATGACTCGAAATGACTCGTGACTCGAAGGCAGTGACTTGATCCCAACACTGGTTTTATGGTCGTCAATCATTTGGGGAGCGCAATTTGCGGAGTCGCATGTGACTTCGTGTGTCCCGGAACGGAAGTTGCCGGAGCTAACAGTCCCCAACCCCCATACTGAACTGACACTCCTACAGACTCAATCAACCCAACGACCTCGGGTTACTCTAGTGCAGGGGTTCTCAAAGGGTGGGCCACAGAGCATTTTGAGGTGGGCCACAGAGCTAATTAGAAAATTTCAGAACTAATGTAAGTTTAGTTATATTTTTTATGTTTTTCGCTAATAATATATTGGTATTATCTAATTATACGTAGGCTGCATAAGGCTTTTCATCCGACTCTGATTAGACGTAGTGGAACGTATGAAGTCAGCATGTACAAATTGAAAACGTTAGGGAGAAACGGTGGCTTTTTCTACTGGCTATGACAATCTACGGCTAACAGGAGCTAAAATAATTTCAAGCGTATAATAACTGGAAGATAATGCTGAAGTAATCAAGTATTCCGGCATAGGGTCATATGTCGTATATGCCGTTGAAAGGGGTATGCAATGAACTCGCAATGAAGTGCAATTGATGTACAGATTTACTGTATTTCGGCAGGCCGTATTATTGTAAGCTAAAAATAGTCATAATTGCAAATTATTAGCAACTTCTGGCGGAGGTATACGGCACCACCGCAACGAATCTTAATGGCTTGAGGATTTATCGGAGCGCATTAATCTTGAAGTGGGTTTAAAATGTCCGGCCTGGAAATCATTGTACATAATGAAAGAGTCACAGTAATTGATCGTATCATTGGATTGAATATTCTACATCGCAACTTCAGTTGTTTTGGCACGAGACATACAAAGTACATCATGCATATTGAAAAATCTTTTTTCACTTCTCTGTAGTACCCCATTCACCAATGAATTGTTCGATGCTGGCCCAGAATGATTATAATATTCCCGACAATAGTATCACTAAAGTCCTAATCACACAGAGCGGGGATCTGATCATTGTGTTTCACGACGCGAATGGAGCAGCGGACGAAAATAATCTACTTACGAGTTTTAGCTTATGATCTACCAGGGCCATAACTGCCGCACCCATACCCCCAATTAGGAGAACTCGAAGGGGCCTAAGATTATTTCGTCGGTTGTTTGTAGGAGGATATTTTTTCGAATTGAATTTTTTTTTCGCGCTTCGCGCGATTTCATATACCGGGACATCGAAATTCAAATATCATCAGTTAGAGAAAAACGCGCATATTTTAGAGAAATAGGCATATCGGCGCTGTCAATGACCACGCATTAAACAGGATTATGACTCTAAGATATCAGGTGGGCCACAGCACATTTTTAAACTGGAAAATGGGCCACAACCAAGAAAGGGCTGAGAACCCCTGCTCTGGTGTATCTACTGGTACTGTTGTATTCTCGTAATTGAGAATGCAGCTAAATTCAATAATGGGTATTTGCGGAATAATTTTTTTTCGTGATACCGATAATAAAATCAAGACATGAACGGACACTAAATCGCGCGAAGAAAAATTTTAGGTTGCATACATTTGCCCCGAAATACTCTAATATGTATTGATTTTACGAAAATTCGCAAAATATTTGGGGGGGGGCGACCGCTCCTTTCGCCCCCCTGGCTACGCCAGTGCGACTCACGCGTGAAGCGGCTCTGCCCACCCCTGATCTATAATAATCAGTCATAATATAGGCTAACATACGAAAGTTCAAAAATTGATATGGATCAATACCCTACCCATATATTTTCATGATATACACTTATATACGTATAAACGATATTCGTTCGATATAAAGCACACAAGAGGGTTGTTTGAGGTGAGCAAGTTTACGATAACGTAAGCTATAAGCTTCGATCACTGCGTTAACGATCAATTCATAAGTGATGTAACAATGGAGGCTCGGTAAACGCACAATCATTGAGTCATCGGTTAACAATTTAAAGATACGGCGATTTAGTCGACATCGATTACTTGATGACTTGAAATTGACTGGTAAATTTTGCTTCGAGTCACGCGTCAATCTGCATTTCTAAAGCGTCGAGTCAAGTCAAGTTATTTTTGCAAAGTGTGAGTCAAATTAGAGTCATTCCGAGTTCAAGAAATATTATTTCTTTCAGGCGGCTTAGCGCCTTCCTCAGATGCTTTCACGTCCCCCAGTTTTAGAGCCAACCGTGAATGATTTTGAGGGCCAGCGTTTTTAAGGGACATCCAAAGTCCTATTACTAGAGGAGTAGGCCTATCGGACAATGCTGGCTACGTGGCCCGGAATGGGCTTCGGGATTCCACAGTTACAATTTTCATTGAATAATAAATTGCAAAGCTCATGCATTAGTCAATTATTGTGCCTATGACCTATAGCGGGGGTCGGCAACCCCCGGCACGCGTACCATTTCTGGCATGCGAGATGATTTTTCGTGACACGCGAAATGAATTGACGCACACGATACCATGTTTTTGCAAAAAGTGAAACAGAAGTTTTTAAAATGTACAAAGCTCGTACGCAACCCAAAATGATTTCGTAAATATGCATCGACTAGAGTCTTTTGGGGCAGATTTTAGTTCTCTTGTAATATGTTTCCGTGCTTCGCGCGATTTACTGGATCTTGATTTCTTAATTATTATCTGGGAAACCAAAAGAATAATGCAGATATGATACAGAGAGAGAATATTCTGAAAAGATGTGCACAATGTACATAAACTAGTCCAATAGTATTAGCAATTATGAAAAAAACGGCAACCCTAATGTGGTATGAAACCGTTTGGATGCTTTAGTTTAGGAGTGTGCATTGTGCACTGTGTGCACCCTGCGGGAGCGCGACTATTATATGAGCCGGCATTTCGGCGCTGAGCATATTAACGCTAGGAGATATACGACCTACAGTCCTAGACATAACATTTCGATAACGATCTTTGGAGCCTTGTGGACAGATCTAGTTACTGTCCGACCAACCTTATTTTACATCACACCGACTTGTATGGTGGGCACATCTTTCATCATCAGGCCATATCATCGTTACAACCTTACAGCGTTGATGGGCCCTGTCACTTAGGTGCTATGATATCGATCAAAGTAGAAGATCGATCATAGCGCGACTAAAATCCTATTACTGGATTTTGTGACTTCACCTCCTATATCAAATCAGTTATCGCCAGATTCTATTTTCATCTGAACAGCAAACACAAAATGTACAATGTCATAACACACTATGCGATGTAATGAAAAGATGGGAGGAAGCCGAACGATCATCAGTTGCCTGATGTTGCAGTTCTTTTTCGATGTTAATTTCTATTCCGCCGCTCTTTCTTGCTCTAATCATTCCTTCCGAGTGCGTTTTTTTCATCTGTTCTTTTGTCGCCGTACGAACAGCGACGTGGAGGGGAGCCTAGAATAACCTCCGACGCGGAATCGAACCCGGGTCGCAGGCGCTCATGGTCACCACCACGATAACTCCCCCTCCGTCCAACAATTATGCGAGTAAGTAGGCCTAGCACAATACAACAATACACGTGCGACGTGGTAATTCTATTAACACAAAATAGACATTCAAATTCGAGGAACCCGCCTTGCGTAACCGTATTCCGCCGGATATCAGAACGGGTACGATCAATTGAACACCTTCGAGTCTACAAGCAGGTTCTATAAGAATGATTGCGAATGATTTGAAATCAACGGGTCGATTGTGATACACCGATCGCGCCTGCCTTGTCATCGCCTGCCCAACCTTTGATAATTCTCTCGGCTTCCGCTCACTGAGTGATAAGATACTGTTGTCCTCATATTTTCAAAAATCTTACGATATACGAGATAAGGCTTCAATATCCTATCTTATTGTCATCATGATTGTCTGAAAGCAGAACCTGATATACATTGGAATATTATTGAACGAACTGTATATTTGCATCACATAGTCTAACGACGATGAAAAAAAATGATTTAATGTATGCGAAGTGCTTAATAGATGATATAAACTACTCAATTCCGGATGGATCATGGAAAACTTGGTTACATAACAACAGTTTATGAGCAAATAAGGCTGATTGCCATAATGAATTCGCCCATATCAAGAAAAACAAACATAAAGTGCATAGAATATAAGTTTGCGTAATGCATTGGGAATATACCGGAAATGGAGGGATAGAATATCATTCATCCTGTGTTTTCACACAGATATCATCAGAGATCATGACAAACCAACTGAACTGAAACCAATAGACAGTCTGAATTGTAGCACGGGAGATACATATGGTAAAAACTAATTCAATAAAAAATCAGGTTAAAAAGCCCGCAATTTCATTGTGACATGTGAGTAATTTTATGACAATAGGAGCAAGGGGAATTATAAACAGACGAACCCAAAAGTAATCACATATTATAAAAATTGTTGTAGATCAAGTGTACGCTATTGCTAACAAGCGTTTGGTTGTGGTTGGCGCACAAAATTCCTATAACTTTATGACATCACACACTACAATCGTAGCGCATGCCCATAATGTATTTCTGTTACTGAATCACTTTTTTCATAAGGCAATTTTGCCTGATGTCATAATAGATGTAGAAATTTCTAGCAATCCCATTCAATTTTGGCGTTTCTGATTTTTTTTTTCGACGTGAACGTAATTGAAGCAAATCAAAATGATTAACATAACAGCACTTCAAAGAGTGACTCTGCCACGATCTTCACTACAATCCCTATCCGCAATCATATCATTTGAAGTAACAATGCGCTAAAAATCGTGTGCAAGACCGCGGTATATTCGAGAGGGTGAATGTGAAACTGCATTCCAAGCTCATACAAATGCGTGCGAATGGCCCGTACTTCGTAAATATTGCTTAAATAGGCATGTCCTTTATGCAAATAATATCGTAGCAGAACAGCAATTTGGTAGTTAATACGTCCTTGTCACCGAATGAAATTTTAACGTGGAGTAATGGAATTAAAATAAAATGCTGGAAGATAGGGCTGGAAATGTGTATAGCAAGTGGCATTCGGCAGGCTTCTATCACAGCACGCTGGGAACGTGAAATTGTAACGGCAATGTTTCACATTACGTATATAGGGAACAGATGAATAGCTTGAATACAAAGTTTTTACTGCAAAATATTGTGACGTATACTGATACTAAAGGAAAAAACGATATTGCATAGTTGAAACTTGATGCTGCGCAGCTTCAACAATAAGATATTTTCTAAATTCGCAAGAGCCTCAACATCATTATGCTATTCGGGCAAGATTTCGGTACAGTGGACACTGGACACGCAGAGCCACAATCGGCTGACATAAAAGTACTTGCATTTGACTACAACGGTTGCGATACATAACATAGTTGGCGTAGCTTTTCAATATACTTCTAGCATGGATAGTCGATACGATAGTGTTGTTTTGTAATCAGGAAGTGTTGTACAATCAACAATAGAATCGCGTGTTTGTTACTGATCTCCGTATTGTACAGTTATCCATAAACGCGAATCATCACCATACGGCTTGCGTATAGTGTGGTTTTATCCGCGCTCAAGTCCCATTGATACTTTGTGTTGCGGAATTTCGGAAGCCTAACTAAACACTATTCGAAACTCGACTCGAAGTCGATGAACTGTTACGCGACATGATTTGTGTATCAGTCACAAGCAATTTTGAACTTTCAAACTTTCACAGCGTTTTCATTAACGATCTCAAAGTCACTGTTGGAGCTACTAGATTGTGTATTTTCCTCGTTTGAGTCTTCGTCTTGTTCGGTGTCTTTCAGTAAGGATTGGCTTGCGGAATCGCCGCTTTGAGTCGCGGGAGAACCAGCGCTTTCAATAATGACATCCGGCGCGTCCAAGTCTGTGGTGATGACTTCCTTGCCGGTCTGTTTCGTTTCGTTTTCAGTCCAGCTCCCGGTTTCCGTGGCGTCCAGCTTATTGTTCATGGACCCTTGCGGAGTGGTGTTGTCCACGCGGAGAAAGGTGGACGGCGGCATGACGCCGTTGGACGCCGCGACTGAAGAGGATAGGTTTCCTATCGACGAGTTTACGTTGCTAGACAGTGTCGCGTTGTCTCCGGCGAGCTGTGGAATTTTGTGATTAATGTGAGTGTTACACTATGAGATTCCTACTCAAGTGTTGGAGGTTTATCCAGGCTCCTCGCCATATCATCTGTGTAAGCGGTGTTTCATAAAAAAAAGCCAAAAAGTGGGCCGTGCTATAAGCTACGGAATAAAATTGAAGAAAAATGGCTTGGTGTAAATGTCTGTTTTTCAAAAGTTTTGCTTAACAACTGTGCAACTAGAAATGGAAGTAGTCTAAAAATATAACCACTGGAGTAAGTGGGGCAAGTAAGCCAAGCCTACTTGAGTACTCCGAAAAGTAGAAGTACTTCGTTACCGACCACCACTGACTTAAAACCTGTTTTGTAACTCTCAACTAGTACTGCAGTAGAATTTGTCAGCTTCAGCTGGAGTAACATCACTAACTACTTGGTTTAAAAACGGTAGTCCTACTATCCTTATAGTTTTGGTTCTGAAAATTGTGTCCATTTAGCAAACACCAATAACTAGGGCAATTTTTTTGTTGTTGACATGACAACATCAGTGAAAATTTTGTCAAAATTGTGGCGTTTGGACAATGAATCGTCACAATTGTTTACAAAGTCAACAAATTTTTGCCTCCTGCATTTCGTTTGTATCGTAAATGTTTGAAATGTCGTTGAGCTTATCATTTGACATTTTACAGGTTGCAGCCTACTTTATATGCCTTCCGTTGTAGACGACCCCTTGTCTGCTTATTGTGAATCATAAACGGCCAAATGGAACAAATAATTTGACAATGTGTTATGCTGAACGTACCGCAATATTCTAACCAAAGCAAGACTGCGTGGGCATTGGTTCTTATATCCAGAAGCGCACGATGAAAATTTGTGATGTAGACAACATTGTCAGAATCAAGCAACACGGTGTGTCACCAGCAGTGTACGCACAACTTCAGTGTGGCCAGCTAACAACTGCTGCTGTTGAACGTTCTTTCTCTATTCTTGGCAAGCTACTAGATAAGGACGAACACTTTCTACCCGAGAATGCAGGAAAGTATTTTTCGTTGTACTACAACAAATTTTAATTATTTGTAACGTAATGCGTGATGTAACTACTGGAATTCTTTAGAAGTTCAGATTTCGTTAAAAGAAAGTTGTTGTTTTTTTCAGTCAGTCTTTAAGTCAAAAAAGTTATTTCAGGCCAAACTACTTCGCAAAGACAGACAGTTCCAACCAGAAATTACGATAAGTAGCACAATTCTAACATTATGTGGGAAAACACCTAATTTACATACGTGAGGTCAAAATTTGGTCAAAATTGAGTGTTTCAAGTAAAAAAACGTCAAAATTGCAATTTTGTAGGTCAAAATCTTACAATTTTTAGGTCAAAAAATCGCCCCACTTGATAACCATCTATAATGCAGTTCCGATGAATTACTATGCAGCCGTCCGCTACACCACAATATGAGCTGATGTATCGCGAGAGATACGGACCTGGTTGGTTTCCAGATATTGCAACAGCGCTGCGTAGCAGAAGTATAGTTGATCCTGAGTTTGTATGATGTGGGGTCTCTGAGCGCGGAGACTTTTGACAGTCTGAAACACGTCCACGAGTCCTTCGGAATCGGCTTGCTCCATCAGAATATTCAAGGCGATGAAGACTCCTGAACAGAAAGCGAAATGTTAACGTTAATGCATTTTATGGCAAACCAATCCGCAGGAAAATCTATGGTTTTGAACAGTTACAATGAAGATAGTATTGCTTGATAGTCATAGCCTTGACAACATGCCAGAATATATGCAAACAGGTTTTTCATAATATACCATCCGGTTACTTCGCGATAATCCCGGTAAACGATTAACTCGGTGACAGCTCATTATTAGTGACAACACTTTAGAGTCACAAATAATTCAGGTCGATGTCATTTGATTGGCAAATCCAGTGATGGTATTTGAGTGACGTAGCTCGATGATGTTTTGGGACTAATGTTAGGGTTATGGGATAGGGTCAACGGGTGCAGAGTCAGCAGATGCAATTTTCACATATATACTTTGATACTGTGCTACAGGGGGTACACCTTACGCTTACATTCAAGGCGTGTATTTACACACCACATTTCAACATATATTATGTGTTAGCCGATATTGCGTGTATTAATGCACAATGTGGCATCTACCTGAACGGCTGGAAGACAGAGTTAGACACCAAATTGTCACACAAAATATTGGGAACACATAAAATATGTTGAAATGTGGTGTCAAACTGCACGCCTTGAATTTGCAGTGTATTTCACGCGCTTCTTGTGGCAATTTCACTGATATAAATGTTGCAGACTTATTTATCCCAAAACTATTTTCTTCCTTGCCAAAATCCAAATTGAAAAAACCACGGATTTTTTCCTAAAAACTCTTCGATTAGAAGAGGAATTAGTCTAAATTTATAAGCACTTGAATAGTTAACGCAAGTATAGACAAAATACACTAAAATACTCCGGAAAAAGTGCTTAGTTACTGACTACATATGCTCCAAAATGAGCTGTCAGTCAGTTGATATACAATAATCCCTTTAAGACACTTCACACATTGCTATAACAGCTGTCGTAGTCCTAATGAGTTACCTGTCCGTCCGCCACCGCTGCTGCAATGAACAATGCTCGGTATCGCGTTCCCGCTCTTGTCTTTCGGGTTAAGCCTGTTGGCTATTTCGATCATGCCATGTGCGTCAGACGGCAGCCCGACCTCAGGCCAGCCGGTGTAATGGAATTGGCGGATCTTCCTCTCCTCCTGATGACGAATAAGGAACAGATATATACTTCGCGACAAGATGAATTCGGTTTTAACTACGTTATTCTCTCAGACATCTTGAAGGAAGTGAACAAACTGCTTAGCACAACTAATTACCTTTGAGCAGATATGGACAATAACTAAGTACTACTATTTTCCGGAAGAATCAAGTAAGTTTTTTCGATCCACGATCGCATGTATTTGGAGTGTGGGTATAGTCGTTTTGCGTTAGTCGCATTGATACATGTTTCATTCTCTGCTGTCACTGGAAGGAATTTGGACATGTTTTGAAAAGCGCTGTTTCCACTTGTAACTTAGTAATAATTTAGGGCGTTACTTGAGTTGCAACACTGACTACTTCGACAATCTCTTCTTATGATTTCCGTTGTCATAATCAAGTAGAACTAAATAGCTCTACTAGCACATGCGTGGTCCGTCAGCGATAGGCGTTCTCCTCTGCCATGTCACTATTAAAATGCCACACACATTCCACGTAACTATACGGCCCTCTCAAATTTTCAAACCGGCTATGCCTATGTTTACTAGGACTCAGTGGCGGCTCGTGACAATATCGGGTGGTGGGGCAAGGGCTGCAAGCGACTTTTATCAAGATGACGTCACAATGGCGTTTTCCAACGTAAACAAATAACTTAATGATGGTACGGTAACATGAATTTCCGGCAACAGTGATTTTAACGTATGTGCCACGAGAGGTCTGCTGGTGAGCTGTGACTTGAAGTGTGGTAACTGCGTAAACGGCGTACGGAACAAAGATTCAACACGGTTCATGTTCGCATTAGACCTGACTAATTATCTGCAGAAATGGAAATGACTATAACTCGAGAGATAGCGTAAGCCTAATTGGAAAGGTCAACGAATTCGGACAGATACGCAATTGTTATCTCATAGATTGGGCCTGTCCTATTGAATCCAAAACATCATTCTAAAGAACTAAGAATAGCAGCCTCGGAAATTTGGTCTCGGTAGTCGGTACAGCATAAGAGATTTTGGCCTTGAAACTGGAGACTGTAACACGACACATACGTTTTTATTACTGTCTTATAGGTCTGCTGCGAAATCGCCTTTGGAAAATATATTACCGAATAAATACGTGGATGAAAGCCTTAAACTTGGTACACTGTTACATGACATTATCGAGAAGTGGCCTCATGGCCCTTTTCGGTATGGTACACTGTCAAAATTAATGCGAACAGACCAACACCGAATTT
>ATSW01003424.1:0-19034 GCA_000444245.1 Botryllus schlosseri | reverse complement strand
GTCTCAGGATAGTGTGGCCCGCGGCTCCAGTCTCCGCGAGATTCCCCTTACTAGCTTGAACGTAAAATTTTAGTGACTGTATGTTATAATATACGTGTGTGCGCAGCGTGCGAGAGTAGAACTTACGCGTAAGTTCGTCGAAGCGAGAAGACCTGCATTATCGGCATTTACCATGTACTCAACCCTAATGAATTGATATATCGGTAAATTGGGGGTATCGCGCTTACCGAACGCATTGAAATCTCAATTAAGGATTGCATCGTGTGTTAATTGATCAGAGAGAAGCAGACATGGTGGCGCATGTATGGCAATGCTGTTCTCAAATCCACATTGTCTTCGTCATTATCGGCGAGAAATGGATTTGAACTGACATTGCTGTTGTTAAAATATATTCATTAAATACGATTGATTCCTTGTATATGTGGATAAATGGGCGAATAATGTATCGATTCAGCGATCCGGCCCGCCAAGTAGTAAATTTCCCTATCTCCTGCCCGCCGACTGGAGAAGTTGCCCGCCCCTTCTCTACGTCATAGCAATAAGCACTTTTTCTTGCAAGTTATAGAGATTGGTATTTAACTTGCGATCAACTACGATACGTTTGATTTAGGTTTGGATCCAGGTACAATTGTCATCACGGAAAAGTCTTACGATGGACTTTTAAATTCCAAATTTTTTCAGGTGGGTTATTGATCAAATCAAAATCTTAATTCATCAAGTAGGTGAAACCAAATTCGTTTATCCATGCCCGTCTTTGATCTGTAAACGAAAATCCTATATTTCGCCGATTTCCACAATAGACTAGGGTAAAAACCGGATAAATGACACTTTTTGGTGCAAAATGTTGCTTTCACAGTTCACGCCAATTCCAACGGTGAAACAAAGTTAAAGACACCAATTTTCTTACAAATCTCCTGGGTGCATTGGGTTCTGTTTTTGTGTATATCCAAGATCGCGCAAAAGTTGATAAGCGTGCAGAACTCTTTACGTCCCTGGGACATATGCCCATAAGGCTTGGTGTATTTGACTTATAGCTCCGCCCATTACAGTGGGTTTTAATGCAAAATATGGTGCCAGAAAGTGGTGATGGCCTGACTAGAACACTACGCCACGGTAGAATATGGCAAATACCGCCGACACTGTTAATACATGGACGGAAGATGGGTGCATTAACCAAATATCCACCACATAGCGTAAGGATGCAAATCAGGATATCCCCAGTCACTGGTAGCAAGTTTTACTCTCAGTCTCACTCCAATGTGTGTGAAAGCAAAATTATGAACGTGAAAGTGCCGTTTGCTTGACGGGCACCCTGCATCGGCGAGATGTATGCTTCTCATTTCTCATTTCTCATTTCTCAGCGTAGCGAATGAGATTTCTTATTCAGGCTCATTGCGGCAAATCAGTGCATCTGCCAGCACGCACGCGTGCGTGAGAACTTGCTGGCTGCCGCCAAAAGAGTCAACATCCCGGCGTTGGTCGGCAACACGATGTCTACGGACGATTTTTTCGAAGGCCAGGCGCGCACGGACGGAGCGTTTTGCGATTATCAGGCTGCCGACAAGACAGCGTTTCTCAAGAGAGCTCACAACGACTTCGGCGTGAAAAATATCGAGATGGAAAGCCTGTGCTTCGCGGCCATGTGCCATAGAGCTGGCGTCAAATGTAAGCGAATTACTCAGCTGGCAGACTTGTACAAACTACCAACCTACATACAGTTGACAATCAACTAATTACTGTTATTTGAAGCAACTTAATTCCATTCTTATTCTCTCAGTTTTGGCATCACATTCCTGTACGTCTCGTGAAGTATGCCACTGAAATATTCACAATTTCAGGCGCGGTAGCGTGCGTGACTGTGGTCAACCGCTTGGAACGCGATGACGTCACGGCGGATGGAAATTTACTGGAGGCCTGGCAAAAGAATCTGTACGTGCTCATGGAGAGCTACATCAACGCGAGGAGCCAATGAGGGCCACTCAGTCGTCATATATTAGTGTACTCTGTAATCGGCCTTTCCAATCCATATTGTATAGTGGATACAGTAGAAGATCAAATCTTCGATGCCTTACCGTATTAATCAAATGGTTCTAAACCTTTTTGTCTTCGTGGATCCCTTTTGGCCCGTCCAGGCCGCTGGCGGGTCCACACAAGTTTTAGTTCAAATGTAGATCAATTATCTCGCAACCGTCATCTGTCTTGTGCAATTAGTGCAAATATCAACCGTAAGCTGTGCTCTGCGATTTTCTCGAAAATAACATCGTATGGAATTTGTGAAGGCTGCTATTGTTTTAAGGCGAATTCACTTATTGAGGTTTCTGCAGCTGCACGTCAAAACCAGGTGATGAAATGCGTGGTATTGTCTTGGAAATCCGCGCCTATGATTTGATATCAATGAGAATAGAAAATGCTCCGAAATAGGCGGAGACGAATTGAATAATAACGCGTAACGCTACCGACCACACCTTGACCGCAATATCAGGCGCGAAAGTTGGGACACCGATATTTCAATGGCCACATCACGTTCAACCTAGTCATTTCTATCATGCAGCTCATCTCGAAGTTCTTCTGGAATAGTGATTATGTCGATCACGGACGAAAATAGATTCCGTAGAGATGAGGTTTTGACCCCTTGGGACAGATTGTTGGGAAAATAGTTCTTCATTTTCAAGCTTATGAACATGTTCATTTATTTCCTCCGATTGCCGGTTCCCAATCCAGAAAGCGCTACAAACATTGCGAATTTAGCTTAATTGACATATCTATTACCAATTTTTATCTTTCGCACCGATCCCAACGAAACATCTCTTAACACAAATCTGTTTGTATCAAGAGCTCTCTTCGTTGATTAGATGGAGGGAAAGCTATGTTTTGTTTTCGTCTGCACCATCGAGGGGACTTGCCGACGGAGATATACGAAGGAACTGTGTAAGTCAGCACTACCATGCACCCTCTCAAAACAGTTTACAGCAGCGGTTCTCAACCTTTTTAGACATGCACCCCCCTTGGCGGTGGTCAAAAAATTGCGCCCCTCTCCACTTATCGTCATGTCAAAAAGAGCACATTATCTAATACAGAGGTGGGCAACATTTTTGCTAATCACGGTCTCATTTCGATTACTTATGTAGCCTAAGGCCACATTCCATGGCATAGCCGCAATAAACTAACTGGACGCAAAATACCTATGTTAAACTGTCCATATCCGTTCCCAGTGAACACCGGACTAATCTATTTTTCACAACGGCCTATTGTACGCACCGAAATCGCGAGTTGCAATGTTATGAATAGCCGCCGAGATTGCATATTGTAGCACGGAGCGCGAAAATTTTTCAGAGCCACGAATGAATTTCGTAATTAATAGTAGCAGTATCACATATTACTATCAAATATTTATCATTTCACCGGTAGAGCTGATGGAGGGAGTGCATTCGAAAATGTACAGCAAGTTGTAAATGCATCTTCGGGTGGGCCAATTGCTAATAGTCACTTTGTTGAATGCTGTTATTTCTTGACGATTACCATTCCGGCTTAGATTGAAAAGGGCGCTACTGTAATAAAATCGAAAATGAAGCCGTGTTGAATTGCGCAGAGCGCGAAGAAAATTTCAAGAATAATTAAAATCTCTCAAATATTCGGGAGTGAATTCGTAATTTCAATTTGCATGTCTACGGCCGCCAACACATATACTAATTCAATTAGGCGTCGACGGCCGCACAAATTCCCTTTTACGGCCGCAGATGCCCGCCCCTGATAGTAAACATGAGGTATATCTTACGCCAAGTTTGAATCCGCATTCCAGTTGTTCAGTCTTTTACATTTCTGACAAATTTCCTTAAACTTGTTTGAAAATAGCAAAGAAACATTGAACAGGACATCAGTTTATTTGAAGGTGGGTTGCAGTGAGACTAATTCTAATGCTGGTAGTGACTACAGAGAGCACGGCGTCGTTCTGTCCTGCCATTTTAAATTTGATCAGTTTTGGATATGAATTAAATTGTGTTGATTTAGGGTAGCCTAATTGAGGGTGAAAGCGGGCAACCTATATTGCATCCAAGTCTGTCTTAGGCAGTGCAGTTCGCCGGATATTAACAACAGCTACCCAGCGCACCGAGCTTTAGGCTACTGCCAAAGCTATGAAATGCACGTGGGAATTGCTCTAAATCTTCAAAGAATATCAAAAATGTGCTCAAATGAAGTTGAAATCAGCCTATACTCCATTGAGCGCGACTGCTGTAGTTTGAGTTCGGCAAGCTTTCTTGAATACAAAATAAGTGTAATCTTCAACAATCGTCTTTTCAGAATGGCTGTGAAACACATGTTTAGTAGAGGTCGACCGATATTGATTTTTACAGGCTGATACCGATACTGATATATCGGCTCACTCACAAGGCCGATACTGATATCATAGGCCGATATTAATATGGAAGGAGCAGAGAACAATTTCACCAAAAATATTATATATAAGGCAAGATGTCATTTGTTCATGCCACAGAAAGCTGAACAACAAACGAGAAAACTGAAATTGAAAAGACTTATTGCTTAATTGTGCACATTCGATGAAATTTGGGATAACCTAAAAAGCAAAATATGATACAGAATTGCAGATCAGTCCAGAAAAGGTAGATTGTAATGCAGGAAGCATAGTTTCTCTGCATGCTCACCCAGTTAAACTCGTCCTGCAAGGGTAAATCTGTCATATATCGCCTTTTGCGTCGTCGATTTCTTGAGGTTGAGAACACGGAGCATTGAATTTCCGAAATATTTGAATTTTTTTTAAATATAAAATATCGGCCGCGATATCGGCCTTCATAGGCCGATATCGATAATCGGGAAAGCTCTCAATATCGGCCTCGATAATCGGCCATGTCGATAATCGGTCGACCTCTAATGTTTAGTCACAATTTATACGGACTTTGACAATTTCTCGCGTCCCCCCTGATAGCCTCCCCCCCAGTAATATGTGATACTGCTACTAAACGAAATTCCTTCGTGGCTCTGAAAAATTTTCGCACTCCGCGCTACAATATGCAATCCCGGCAGCTATTCATAACATTGCCACTCGCAATTTCGGTGCGTACAATAGGCCGTTGTAAAAAATAGATTAGTCCGGAGTTCACTGGGAATGGATATGGACAGTTTAGCATAGGTATTTTGCGTCCAGTTAGTTTATTGCGGCTATGCCCTGGAATGCGGCCATAGGCTGCATAAGTAATCCAAATGCGGCCGTGATTAGCAAAAATGTTGCCCACCTCTGTATTGGATAATGTGCTCTTTTTGACATGACGATAAGTGCAGGGGGCGCAATTTTTTGACCATCGCCAAGGGGGGTGCATGTCCAAAAAGGTTGAGAACCGCTGCTTTAAATATTTAATCCAATCGAAGGTATAATATGGCATCCCATGTTGGGGGGGGGGCTGCCAGTAAAACTTCTCTCGAGCCACTGCAAAACTACAACATAACGTACTCCGTACCATAGCTACGGCTCTGAAGGGGCCTGGTTGTCCATCCAACAAGTCGCCGCTGAAGAGATTCGGTGTCCTAGACATAGATGATATGCGGGAACTAGAATTCGCCAAGTTTATGTATGAGTTCCACTGCGGTCATTGCCCCGAATATTTCAATGACTTCTTTACCTCGGAATCAAAAGCGCACAAGTACAACACACTCGCATCCACGTCGTCCAACTATCATATGACCGACCGAAAAGATCATTGCTCTATCAAATATGCCGGACCTGACGTGTGGAACAGTATCCCGCCGGCAATCCGACAGTCGACGAGCATGTCCACATTTAAGTCGAACTACAAACAATTACTACTAAATAAATACTAGTCCATCCTCAAGATTACCGAACCACGACTGACCTATCGATCTCGCCTTCCATGACATGCCACCCTATTTTTTTGTCGCTTGCTTTTTTCTGTAATATCTTCTTTTGCTTTTCATTCAGTGTGCATGCCTGCTCTTTACATCGCCTAGGCCAGGGGTGGCCAACCTGCGGCAGTAGAAGGAAATTTGTGCGGCCGTGGACACACAATTCAATTGGTGTGTGTTGGCGGCCGTCGACATGAAAATTTAATTTAGGATTCAACTCCTGAATTTTTGAGATATTTTAAGTAATCTTGAGATTTTCTTCGCGCTATGCGCGATTCAATGCGACTTCATTTTTCAATGTTAGTATAGGAACGGCCGTTGCAATATGCGCCCCACAGAACAGCTGCGAGCGACAGAGGAACGTGATGTGCCTCGTATAGAAATACCAACTCGGAATCGTGTGCTCCTCACGAAAGAAATCTGTTTCTAGTACCTTCGGGCGATTCCCTCATATTTCCACTACCGACAATCCTGATGGGAGGTCAAGAAATAACAACATGCAACAAATTGACTAATAACAGTTGACCCACCCAAATTTGCATCATCAATTCATCATACACAGCTTGTCCAACACCCCCTCCATCAACTCTACCGGTGAATCTGATCACATAGGACAGGAAAGGATAAAGGTTTGATTGTAATATGTAAAACTACTAATATTGAAGCGAAACTGATTCGTTAATCTGAAAGAGATGTTTGCGCTTCGCGCGACCATGTCTGTTACTATAACATGACAACTCGCTATTTCGGTGCGTATATTAGGCCCATATATCAATGAATAGATAAGTCCGGAGTTCACGGGAAATGGACATGGACAGTTTAACATGGGTATCCAGCTAGTTCATAAGGAATATACTCTGGAATGCGGCCTTAGGCCACATGAGTAATCGAAATGCGGCCGTGAATAGCAAAAAGGTTGGCAACCGCTGGTCTACGCCGAGGTAGGTGTCTGATTCCATATACTACTATATATCGTAATCTGATGCAAAAAACCTAGCAGGCGTACGGAGTCAATCTTGATTTCATATGTTCATTGTGTCTGTATCATAAAAAAAACAAATCAGTGCGATGGAGGTGGGGGCTACTGCTGCATAACTTGTTAATGGGGTAATATCGGTAGCAAGTATAGAAACCCGTTTTATACTCTGCTCAATATCAACGTAGCAATACTCAGACACCGAATACGCAGTGTCCGGTCTGGCCTAGACCGTTAAGGCGTAAGCTTATATTCCTTTGCAAGTCCTCTTCGAAATTGTTGGCAAAGCGACAGAAGATATTGATTTTATAGGTTTATTATATCATTTGAGTGCCCCAGCTGATACACTGGCGACGTTTAAAACGTCAATATGTACTTCAGCATTGTGACATTATGTGGCCCGAGTCGTCGCTAGGTATCGTATACATCAGTGGTCGGGAACCTATGGCTCGCGAGCCATATATGGCTCTTTTGGGCATAAGATATGGCTCTTTGCGAAATTTTTATTTTATTTGCCTAATTTATCAATATTGCAGCAACTTGTTATTAAATCTTCATCACGACCTGTATAATTATTCTTGTGACAGTTTAAACATATATTTGAAAGGTTAATTCAGTGGCGTATTCAGAGTTAGGGGCACAGATCCCCTTTTCAAAATTCTGAAATTCAAGTTGATGTCGCGCTGGCGACCAATACCATTCCTGAATTCGATGTACCTGCCATGAAATCTTGGATTGCACAACGCAGTTTTCACATACATATTGTCTTCCTGATCTGCGGCGAGAAATGAACTACCGTGGAAGTTCACAATTACAAATTCAAATTACAAACAACGGCATAGCTATCCACGTTCTTGATTGATAACGTAGCTTTGTAGTCGTTGTTAAAATGTAGGCGTGTGGCTCAACGTTATGTTACCGCAAAATATTTTGAGAATTGTAAAGTCGAATCGGAATCAGTGCGACAATTACATTCGATTATTATCAGTTATTATAAATTCTATCATATTAACGATTAATTGCGCTATCACAGGTAAGGTATGGTCCGGACGTGCCTCACGTCCCCTCTCACGCTTTATTTTCGAACAATAAATTGGCAAGTTGCGTGATTTTGGTAGTAAAAATGTTCAAAATCTAGTAGACTTGGGATGCACTGCCCTACGTGCCCCCCCCTAACCCCACCTCACGGACGCATCACGCATTACAGTGGGTCCTGGGTATGTATGCCGCTGTTATGGTGAGCATGTTTGGATCCACCTGCGTATGTCATCATGGGGTCTCGCATTTTCGAATAGCATGAAGACGAACCTACGATCTCGTATCACTGACGGAAGTCTCAAATTGTGTATGAAGCTTAACCTCAACAATTATCAACAAGCAGACTACAAAGCCATCAGGAATACCATGTAACACCACCAAAAGACGCATTGCCTGTAAAAAGCGTGTAAAAGTAGATTAATACTTTTACTGGTGTATACGTCTGTTGGAAATCTAAATGTTAATTGTCTTAAGCTTCGAAAAATATCATATCCGTCCAAGTGCAATATAATTTAATATATATAACTTGCAAAATATCCATGTAAATCAACTTTCGTATACTCATTACTCATATAAGTCAACTAGCATGATAAGTACGAGTTTTTACAGAGAAAATACGGTGCAAATGACGAATCCCACGTAGGTATTTCGAATTTGCGCTACCATGACGTCACGATTTATCAATTGTGACGTAAAAGTTGATTGACATGTATGGCTCTTTGGGAGTTGAAATGGGAAATATAGGGTCAATTTGGCTCTTCGGGCGAAAAAGGTTCCCGACCACTGGTATACATTGTTCAATATCATAGGCTATCACTTCACTGAAATGTAGGGTTGGAATTAGCAATATGACGTCACGTGACGTCATGAGGCCCACGTTCGCGTTCATACGAACCTGAACCTCTCAGAGGTTCACACCATCCCTATAACCTTTACTGATCCACGGAGCATTTACGCTAATCTGCAAGCCGTCGAAGCACCCGAAATTTTCGCCGAGTTATTAAAATAATCCGCAACAATACGCATCTAACTAGACCAGGGGTTCTCAAAGGGTGGGCCATGGCCCACTGGTGGGCCACAGAGCATTTTGAGGTGGGCCACAGAGCTATTTTGAAAATTTCGGAATTAATGTAAGTTTAGTTATATTTCTTATGTTATTCGCTAAAAATCTATTCGTATTATCTAATTATACGTAGGCTGCAGCTTTTCATCCGAGACCCTGATTAGACGTAGTGGCACGTATGAAGTCAGCATGTACAAATCGAAAACGTTATGGAGAAACGGTGGCTTTTTCTACTGGCTATGACAACCTACGGCTAACAGCAACTAAAATATTTTCAAGCGTATAATAACCGGAAGCTAATGCTTAAGTAACCAAGTATTTCGGCAGCGTCATATGCCGTTTGCCGTTGAAAGGGGTATGCAATGAACTCGCAATGAAGTGAAATTGATGTACAGATTTACTGTACTTCGGCAGGCCGTATTATTGTAAGCTAAAAATAGCCACAATTTTGCAAATTATTAGCAACTTTTGGCGGATGTATACTGCACCACCTCAACGAATCTTAATGGATTGAGGATTTATCGGAGCGCATTAATCTTTGAAGTCGGTTTAAAATGTCCGGCCTGGAAATCAGAATGAAAAAGTCACAGGAATGGATCGTATCATTGGATTGAATATTCTGACATCGCAACGTCAGTTGTTTTGGTACAAGACATACAAACATTACAAAGTACATCACGCACATTGAAAAATCTTTCTTCACTTCTCTGTAGTACCCTATCCACCAATGAATTGTTCGATGCCGGCCCAGAATGACTATAATATTCCCCACAATAATATCACTAAAGTCCCAATCACACAGTGTGGGGATCTGATCATTGTGTTTCGTGACGCGAATGGAGCAGCGGACGAAGATAATATACTTATAGTTTTAGCTTATGATCTACCAGGGCCGTAACTACCGCACCCACACCTCCAAAAGGGGAACTCGAAGGGGGCCAAGATTATGTCGCATATGCGCATATTTTTAGATAAATGGGTATATCGGCGCTGTCCATGACCACGCATTAAACAGGATTATGACTCTAAGATATCAGGTGGGCCACAGCACATATTTAAACCGGAAAATGGGCCACGGCCAAGAAAGGGCTGAGAACCCCTGAACTAGACACTCAATACCTTACTATCGATTACTGGCGCACAACATGAGCTATGCCTCAACAGAGTGGTAAAAGAACGAAACCATTAAAATACAATTTCCACATAAAACGAAAATATTATAAGGGATATATATTGCAAAGCAGTGTGGCTTCTGCGGTTTCCTTTCAGATACCAGTTCAGAAATACGAGCCTTCACCTTGGATGCGTCATCGTATTGTTCGTTCGAAACGCAACAGCCTGATACCAATTGCTTAATTACAATTAAGCTGATAAAGATTGGAGATAGAATTGGCATTTTAAAACGACGGGGTTTCAGTTTCAAACCTCCGTTTCGTTACGTTGTATAACCTAATAACCGTTTAAGATTTGCAGGTTCTCTCCTTGTTTTGTTTCTATCTTCGCTATTCAATCGACCATGCATACATTTTATGTTCTTCAGGTTTGAAACCTACATTACATCATCTCGATGACAGCGGCTGCATAACTATCAAATTAGGCACTTTCTCATTTCACGGAGGGCCTGGCAAACAATCACGGTCTGTAGAGCCCGAAAAAATGATGGAAATAGAGGATAAATGCGGTGCTATACAGCGTTCAACCACTAAAATTCCCCCCGACCTCGCAACAGGCGTCACAACTCACAACAAGCTATCACAAGCTAAAACTGCGAGTCATGGTCAATTATAACGCCATATTTTGTACAGATGATTGCAGACTCAATGCTGCAATGCAGAGGCTTTTACAGTAAAACGTGGATCCCTCCATCTATCATGCAATACTTGGAACTAACGATGACGGTAGGTGGAGCAATAGTGACGGGCATATAGCCCATAGGTCGATAACTCTCAACTTCGGAGTCGCATGTGGCTTTTTCATGCCTGTGCTGCCGCTCTTCGTAGCTTTGAAACCGACGCCGCAAGAAATATTGTTTCTCTGTAACGAATTTGCATTTCCATCAACGTTATAGTTACTGTAAGGTTGTCTGAAGAAATTCAGGACAGCAAATTGAGCTTAATTTAAACAAGTAAAATCGGAGTAATCACAATCTGAAGGTTTGATGATTTTTAACAAATAATAGTGTTTACGTTGGTAGATTTTGACACTTCGCCGAGACCAAGGCAGGCATGAAAACAATTGGACCTGAGACGTTGATTTGGATGTAAACCTTGAGCTGAACACTTTTTACTGTCAACCACTGGGTCGCGAAGTTATTTCAGGTGGGTCGGGAAGCATTGCTTATATGTTACAGTTTTCCATTCAAAATGCCATAGAGGTCTGCGTTTGGTTGTTATGGGATGCCTGCAATATTTGAATTGATATGACTGCAGTTTTATAGGTATAAATAAAAACACTTTTGGAAGACTCTTACATGTGGAGGTTGGTCGTAAATGGGTGTGGGATTACCTTGATTTTAGATGTTTCTGGAAATTTTACGAGTATGCAATCCAAGCTAATCAATATTAAAGTTGATCTGATAATATATAATATGTAATCAGCTTTCTTATTACAGTAAATTCTATGACTACACATTGTTTATTTTGTAATGAATTTGTTTTCCATTCGTTTGGTCATATCTCCTGGGTGGGAGAACTGAAATAGCTTGCGAAGCACTGGAGTAGAAGCTCACATCCGGAACAGGATCTCAGGATCTGGATACATTAATTCGGCGCATTTCCGCCCGCATGGTCCTTTTCGCGTGGGCGACTTTGGCTCCTAGCCACTATTTCGATCATTAAGCGACACTCATAGCTCGTGATCAAGTAGGATTGAGTCAGACATTGCTCCGGTATTACAGCATGTTTCATTAGATANGTCAAGTCACGAGACCTTTGACATAATTTGCAATTATTCACCACAAATTCAGTGACTACAGTCAGCATGTGGAGTGATGGCCTTTTTTTAATCAACGCTGATAATATATCTGACATCTGAAAATTACCTCTTTCAGTCAACACAACAAGATTCCCAGTAATTATTGCAAAATCGTCTGTTTTCTATTTCGGTAAACTAACTTTCATCATTTCGTATAAGTGTCCTCATTTCCCGATTCCAAATTATGGTAACCCTAATCNATCATCAATGTGGTACTGAATGTTTGAGCGACTATCTTAATTTAACTGTGATACCCACATCATAGGTAGGTAAACTCTTGATTTAGCCATAAGCTATAGAGCAGACCTGGGCAAAGTGCGGCCCGCGAAGCTATTCTGTGCGGCCCGCGACAGGTTGCTTGGAATTCAAAACATAAAACTTGCTTTTTGAACGACTAAAACCATAGGCTGTATCAAATGAACAGGAATTTCGTTTACTTCGAAGCCGTTTCACTAATATGCCACGATTACGCTGCCTTACGCACCTCGCATGCGTTATCCAGATTCAAATAAAGGCAATGTGGCAAAGTATGAGTAGCAATTGAAGTCACAAGAAATCACTCTTTCCATATAGTTTAGTTCAAACCTTCTTTGTTGCCATTGTCGCTGTGACAATGTCACATTACGCATTATACGGCATGCGTTTCAAATTGATACGTGATACGTTTTCAAACCCCGTATTCGTAAAACAAGCCAATCACTACTCGTGATTACTATATCACTCATCATATCTATCACCCATAAATTATCAACGGGCATGCCAAAAAAAGCCGAAAAAGATTTAGGTTTAGACTAGAGCACTAAATATTTGTATAATGGATTCAGGGGTAAACTCATCCTTTTAGTTTTTGCCGAGCATGTCGCCGAGATTAAGGATATTAACTAAATTCGATCTTATGACAAAAACGCGAAACACGTGGTCAAGGGAGGGCGCAGTTCAGAAAAACTGCAAGCTTCACGCAACATAGGGCATTTAAGCTGCACAGTGCTCACTGCTCGGAAGGTAGCGAACAAGAAAATGAGCTTCGTACTATTCCATATACATTTCAGTGCAGGGGTTCTCGAACTGGGGGCGTTAAAGCATCAGAAGGGAGGCGCGAAGCCAAAGTTTACCGGAAAGATTTTTCGCGCTCCACGCGATTCACATCCAGCATATCGTTTATGCTCCGTGTATTCTCCGACTTTTATATTTCAGAATTCTCGCATCAACAGCCAGAACCTTCCATGTCATCAAACTATCCGTTGGGATTGCTAGCATTCTGGTTACACTTTTTAATATTTTGCAATATCATGATAAGGAGGCGCGAAATTTTTCACTATCATAAAGAAAGGTGTGCTTAAAAAAGCTTGAGAACCTCTGTTTTAGAGTCTTAATAGCAGAACGTGGATAGGGGTTTGAAGAGAGTTAAATATGTATCATGTTTAACATTGTTTCCAATTACGACGGCAAATGGATATTTTTTAATTAACCGTCAATTTATCATTACCTAATATTAACACATTCACTGAGTAGCATTTACTAACAATGCAATTAGGAAATAAAATTAAAATACGCTGGAGAATATAGCTGAAATTTTTCACTCGGCCCGCCAACGTATTTTCTAGTTCCCGTTTGGCCAGCGGAGGAAAATAATTGCCCACCCCTGCTAAAGAATAAAGCTACAAGAATTGCCATGTATTACTACTGATCGTGGACGAAAAAATAGCGCATGCTTTGTCAACAAGCCAGTGAATAGTTACGAGAAATGTAACGGCAGGCAGCAAAAAAATCGGCAATGTTAGGTTGTTAGCTAGCACGGTAACGTTGTTGAGAATTAGGTTTCATTTGGCAACCCGCAATATCCCACCCTGGTCACGCCCACCGAATGTACGACCATGCACTGAGCATTGTGTTGAAACTTCGCGACTGAGCAACTGCATGGATTTGCAACGAAACTGGCACTGGCAAAATGCGCCAGAGTAATTTGCCTTCTTTCCGGTTGGATTTTGTATTCGCGATTTGGGAGAAGATGATCAGTGATGACTAGGGCAAGTTTTTGTTGCAGTCAAATCCGTTGAAAGTTGCATTTATTTTTCAAGAAAGTTGCAGTAAAAAGTTGCATTTATGGACAATTTCCTTGAAATTATTAGGGAATGAGATACTCGAATCGATCCGTATCCAAGGCACTGTAGCAAATCTCAGTATTGGCGACTTCAACAAAATGAATAGCCTGAAAAAATTGACCCAGTGAAAATATAATTTTTGGCGATCTCGCCTCAATGTACGTAAAATAAGAGAGGACCTCAAATTTTAACGCCAGTGACATAATCCAGCGATCTATTTACACATAGTGCCAAATTTATCCAGTAAAAAGCTGATTGCAATACAAATCGAAAAAACATCCAAAAAGTTTCATGAAAAATCGAAAAATTTGCCAAAAGTAGCATGAAAAATATGGAGAAAAGTTGCAAAAAGTTGCAATATAAGAGTCCCCAAACAACTTAAAACACAATACTACATAACTTATGAGTATTCAAGAAGCTGTCGGAAGCTGTAAAAATATGTTCTGATTAGTCTATTTTCATTTTATTGCTGGTGCGATAATAGCCCTACCTCAAGGCCGACGCACTTGTAAAGGTTTCAATTGCTAAACATTACAGAAAGTCATACTGGTATTGACATTCGGATCTCGAGTGTAATTTTACATTGGCAACTCCGGCAAGTTTATTACTTTTAGTGCTGTACTTGGAAAAACTTATTCGCGCGTGTGGTCGGTAGATTCGTTCTATGTGCAAAAGTATTTATATTTATAAAATCTCTATATAGCATATTTAAAGCTAACATGGTTAAGACGCTGTCAGAATTGCGTGTCCTGGAGTTGAACCAAAAGTAGAATCAGCAGATCTATAAACAGATCATTGCTCAAATGCTCACTGATTCAAATCTCCATCCTGTTCTAAGAATCGGGACAACCGACTTTCATCCTTAGTTTTGAAAATTGATTATATTTTAGAATTGTATATTGTAAAATATTCAAAACAGAGGACAGATTCTCAAAAAAGAGGACATTTGGCCGTCTTCCGAGGACACTTTCAAAAAAGTCAAAAAAGAGCACAAATACTCTTAAAAGAGGACGTATGGTAACCCTATTATATTGAGGTCGACTGGCAGCTTATGAAAGCTCTCCAATGTTTCTGACGCGTGTACCATATCCTCAAATCAATGGTTGGTTGGTTTTAAATAAATATATATATAATTTTCACATCCTCACTATATAATCAAATACCAATATTGCGTTTTGGTTTATAATCTCAATTTTATATAGTGCGGCAGGAGAATGGATTTAGCTGTTGAATGCTCGGTCAACGAGTGTTTTTCTTCACAAACTGCATGGTTACTGATTAGGACTATCCACTTACATATTATCTCTATATTTCTTCGGTCACTATATGACAGTGGTTCTCAAACTCGGGGGCGTGGAAGCATCAGAAGGGAGGCGCGAAGCCGCTGTAAATTGAAAATTTTTTCATAGGTATTGCTCTGATATTGTCCATATTTAATATTTGATAATTCTCTCGTATACAGCCATAACCTTCAATGACATCAAACTATCCGTTGGGATTGCTAGCATTCTGATTCCTCTCTTGGATATTTTTTGATATCACGATAAAGGGGGCTCGGAAATTTTCACTATCATAAAGGGGAGCGTGTCTAATCAAGTTTAAGAAGCACTGCTATATGATTAAATTACAATGTTGCCTTTTGGCTAATAATCTCAATTATTTAATACAGTGCGGATTTAGATGTTGAATGGCGCCCGCGAGCCCAAAAGTTTGCCCCCCCCCCTGTTCTAACACAAGATCAAGCCATCCAACTTGCTTAGCCAATTCAAGCGATCCCGATCTTCCATTATTGCGTCAGCAACAAAAGCACCATTTCTCGACAACGTTCAATGGAGCGTGGCATGAAAACAAATAGTATGGCATTGTTGCTGTGTCATTTTAGCAGAGACCTAGCACTGTCAGACGGTCAAATGCCGGCTTTGCCCGAAGAGGCTTTTTATTGATACAACAGTTTTGTACAATGTACATGTACACTCTCAAGCTCGACTGACATGCTCAACGAATAGTCTGTCGGTTGTGATATCCCATGTACAATTGTACATTATAAAACTAATAAGATATTCTAGCTAGACACTATAACTTGAGATTAGAAGAGCATTAGGTAATTTTACTTCCGGAATGCCCTGGCATTTACGTACAGATATGTGATACGGCGAAGGCAACATCACAACGCCTCTTTATTAGCGGAAGTTAACTGTTTTGAACTGTCGGTGACCGTATTGTGTTCACTGTTCATTGATAGCCGAGCGTAGAGAGTTTGATACGCACCAAAACAATACAACGTACTACTATTCATGCCTTCTTGCTGGGTAGTGAATTCGTTTCACATCTTGCTTGCGCAGTAGGAATGTACAAATTTGTAAGTGCGAAGTATAGTGACAAATATCTTGTCAGTTTGCCATGATTGCAGTAAGCGCTTGGTTACTCTTGACGGCAGTCAGTTATGTAAAAATACATTACGGAACACGCACAGTGGTCGTTGTACGGTCTTGTAATCCGTGACAATGCACTGTGCAGTGAGTATAGATTACACTTTCAGCTAGCGCACTGTAAACGCTCATGCATATTGTAGCGAGAGTTCCCTTTCCCCTGAGTCCATTTACTCATTCAGCACTGAGAAAGACCAGGGTGGATGTAGTCAGACCGGAAACTGGCAAAATTTTTCGACTGTCCGCCGTCCTATAACGTGTGTTGATGTGACTCACATGAAACACGTTATTCTTCGATTTTCATTGTATTATTATCAATCTTGTGGGCTTTTGAATTAATCAAAATAAATAATCCGATGATGGAGACGATGATTTCCCGCCAATAAGGTACGTAGATAGCGGCAATACTGCGCACTATTACCTGACTTGGGACAAATTGAAGGTATTGGTCGCTACAGGTTATCTTTCAGTCTGTGCCGGGATGTGACGATATCGTGCAGTTTTGAGTCCAGGAATCCACTTCCTAACCTCTCATATTGTCAGTTGAGTGTGACGTTTGGCTGATATTTAAATATCCAATTAATGACGATATTATTGTGGTCGCAAGGTTTGATATACCAGTCAATGGCAATTAAATCCCAAACGTGGGATTGAGGTAGTTGTTAGGAGAAATGAGAATCAAATGCAATGACATGTGTGCAGGGTATACACGGCGGAAAATATGTACTGGATTGAATCTTTACACAATTAAATTGTTATTCAACTCGGCTTTAGCAAAGTTATTATTATCGAACGTCGAAATAAAAAAGTAACACACTTATGAAATGTGCTATTCCGCGTAGCAGACCGGGTTTTCATAGTTGAGCTGGTTTTAATCAGAACCCAAATAAGTATCTCCTTAGTGAATCTTTATTCGAGAATTGAAATACAGGAAATCACTTCATCAAAACAGTGGAAGATTGGTGCCCTTGAACAATGATCCCTCTAATTTTTCACGAGGCTGCGCGCACTCCACAACTGACTGCGCGGTCCCTCGGACAACAGTGCGTATTAACGACTAAAATAAGGTCATCACTTCGGCTTTCTTGTGCGCGGCACAGAATTTTCTGTACGCAGCCGCGCACGCGCGCAGCTTGGATGGAACATTGCCCCTGAATTCCAAGAGGACAATGAGCATAACAATGCAAGAATGATTCAAATTCCATATTTTAACCATAGCGCGACGACACAGATAAATAGTGACGTACTGAACGGGAATCTGGTCAAAGTGCAATCTTCAATGTTTCAATGTCGAGGCTGCTTTTCAGCCGGTATCTACGCCAGTAGATTCCGATCGGTGATCATTGCTCTGCTATTGTTTTCTATTGTTCCCTCATCTATGAGGGCTTGACGCTGAATCGACAACCTTACGCTATACCTCCATTGTTTCGTGGTAGTAATGCTGATGTTCATAAGAGCGAGGTGACTGTGGACACTAAACACTGTGAACAGTCGCTTGTATACCTGAGAATATTTTCAACTTTTCCAAATTAGATAAGAATTAAAATTATAGGTACACACCACACAGTTATTACCAAAGTAGATTAGAATTAGAATTATAACGAAACAGTTTTCCAAGCTAGATAGGAATTAGAATTACTGAATTCGCGAAATCTCTCAATAATTCGGCAGCCAATTCGAAAATTCAATTTGCAAGTCGACGGCCACCGACACATACTTATTGAATAACGTGTCGACGGCCGCATAAATTTCCTTTTACGGCCGTAGGTTGGCCACCCCTGCAATAGTGGTTCGCCGAACCAGTCTCAAGGTTCTCTGGGGGCGACCTATGATTTGTGATGATACTCATATTTTGACCAATTTTGGTTGCAGACATTTAGGCCAGATAAGGGATAGTTGAGGCGGCACGGCGCGTATAATGGCAATGGTGAGGTTTGGGGCTGGAAATCAAAACCCAGTCTTCGTGAAACGGCAATCCTATCTCCAGCATTTGTAAGCTCATTTCATTTGTAATTACGCAATTGGTATCACGCTTGCGTTTCGATTGACCAATACGATGACATTTTAAAATGCGAAAGCCCCGCATTTCTGAACTGGTAACTGAAAGTGAAAGTGAAAGCGAAACGAAATCATTATAATGTTCTCGTTTTGTGTGGAAATCCTATTTAAAAGTTTTTCTTACACTATGTTGATGCACAGTGCATTTTGCACTTCTGCAATAATGTATTAGATGTGCGAATGCTTGTAGTTTAGCTGAGAGGTTAGGTTAAGAACCACTGGCCCGATATGACTAACAACGTTCCTGAATTAGGGCTAACTACCTATAGCTTGATCTCGCTTATGATAGTAGGAAAACAGGAAATGTCTTAGCTGGTACTTTAGCATCTCACTGCTAATTTCATTACTAGGGTTTGACGCAGAATGGGCAGCCTTACGCTACCTCCATTGTTTCGTGGTAGTAATGCTAATATCCATAAGAGCGAAGTGACTGTGGACACTAAACACTGTGAACAGTCGCCTGTACCGGAGAATATTTTCAGCTTTTCCAAATTAGATAAGAACTATCATTATATGTACAC
>KE605251.1:0-13570 GCA_000444245.1 Botryllus schlosseri | reverse complement strand
TGTTTCCTACCCACTCTGAGGGAGGAGGTCTTCAAGCCGCCGTCTCCAGGTACATAGTGTCCTTGAGAATACAAAGTCGTTTCCATGCCGACTGCTATACCCCGTACTATGCCCAATTACCCATATACAGTGTTATATCCCATGTATATATAGCGCATATATAGCGTTAGTCTTGTTTATTAGATGACTTAAATTGATTGCAGTGTAGTTATGATTTTGAATGACTCGACTTTTTTCAGTCGTGTTTTTTTAGTGAATTCACTTGATGGAGTCGTGCTATTTCTGAATGACTTGACTTACTCAAATCACGTTTAGCAAATAGATACGTGTAAAGAGTAAAACAGAACTAGTAGATAACAGAAATTATTTTATTTTCCGGTCTACTCTCAGAACCTATAAAGAAAGAACTGGTCGCCCCGGTCGCAAACGAGCTGCCTCGAGACGGCGCCATTCCGCCATCCGACCCTGACGTGCCCCACGCTTACCCTTACCCGGTACCTCCATCCCCGACAAACGCAAGCGCTCCCTCCCCGACACCGCCCGAACCCCAACTTAACCAAAGCTACCCGTCGCCGGGAACGGGACCCACAGTCACCCCGCCTACGAGTTTGAACGTGACGCACGAAGGGAGTCTACCCCCATCTTTATCTCCTCCAAAAGCACCTATCGTTATGGGGCTCGGGGGTTCGCTAGTGTCGCAAGGATATGATGGGAAGCAGGCTTCGCCAACGTCACACGGACATATAGTGAGTTGATTGTTTTGTTTTTATGGCTCGTGCATTTTTCTACATCGTGTGGTAATGCGGAGTACATGGTCTACTTTTGACTTGAAAGCTGTACGTGTTGTACCAAACTGTTTAAAAATAGCTTACGAGTCGTTCGAGACCAGGTATATGTGACAGCTGGATAGAATTTTGAAACAAAAGTCTTTAAATTTCTACCATCGAATTTAGCGACATGTTGCTGGGTTATAATCAGTCACAAGTTAACCTCATTTTTATAGTTTTGTCTCAAGTCCAAGTCGTGGAATTGAGTGTCGAGTCCGAGTCACATTGTTGAGACTCGAGTTCAAGTCATTATGTTGACTGTTCAGTTTTCAGTTCATTCCCGTTCAAACCACTTTTTCAACTATGCTCGAGTGATATAGAATGGCTCGCATTCATAATATACTAATTTCCCTCATTCTTAACAGTTTCTGGCGCTATTATATCAAGTATCAGGACTGATGGACGAAATACCGATAATGTGGTGACCTAACTATTCTTCGAAGTCACAATGAAATGTCTGTCTTGGCCGTCCTAGTGTCCTACGTTTTTGCTTAATTCTGAATTTTAAAGAATCACCGGTCTTCAAGCTAATAAGGTTGAGAAGCACTAATGTAGGCCTACCGATGTCGATGCTTTGTTACATTGCTATATTCTTCATAACCAATGAATTTCCTTATGCAACCCTATATCTTTTCATTTTATCTCAAATCTTGTACAGCTTGTTGTTTTTGGGTAAATTTCTGTAACTATTTAAAAATCTTCCTCGAAATTTGGTTGGTACCCCCTGTAACTGTGGAAGTTCCAATCGCAATGCTCACCGCTTGAAAGATATCAAGTTTTACTAAAATTACATTTTACATTTCTTTTCCAGCTGATGAGTCCGACTCAAAACTTCATACTTCACCCGCCAGCGCCGACCACCATCCTCCCAGCGCAGGACCCCGGGACCGAGCAGCCCCCGCAATCTTACCCTGCCCCGGTGCCCCAGTCCATTCTACTAGCGCACGGCATGACAACTTCCATCCCCATTCTATCATCCCAAACCGAGGACCAAGGCGGCTACAACGTGCCACGAAAAGCGATCACCACAGAGCAGGGTAATGCTGAAACGTATCATACCGTGATACCGCATATATCAGCGTCGGCGTTGGGACAACTGCCTGTGACGCCGATACCGGCCACCAGTCCGAATTCGAAAGCGAAGAAAGTTCTCAAAGAACCCGAGACATATTGATTTTATTCTTGTTTCGAAATTGGGGTTGAATCCTAGACTCGTTAGCGACTCAAATTGCTAGAATTTTTTGGACCCGCCTTGGATCGTGAAATTTAAAAAATGTTAAAAAACATTGCTGATTTTTCGACTTCTTTTTGGCGATAGGCTTCCTGTCCTCTTATTCTGCAGACTCGCCCGGGTGATATTGCGTAACGGGTGGTGGTTCTTTTTTCTCTTCGTAGGAAATTTGTGGTTTTCGTCGCTACATAGAGGAATTTATCGTTTTTCCGCGGAAATATATAATTGTTTGTCCAATTAGAAAGTTTACTAGTGCAATTGCTTGCTACTCATTGCGAGCGCAATTGAAATTGTAAATATCGTACGGAAATGATGATAATAATAATAATAATTGATGATCTACAACGGTATAAATTATAGTCGGTAATCAGGTGGCAGTGTCGATGTAGAATGAGGTAGCCGTCTTCATGCAGCGGGAACTTTTCAGACAGTCTAGGTATTGTTGTGTTGCGGGCCACGTTTACTCGGGACCAAACCTTGAAACAGGGGTCACCAACACGCGACCTGATTTGAAATATCGGAAGAACACTTGGTGAAATTTATTTCAGTTGAAACATATTGTGGTTGTTGTTCAAAGCGAGCTATTCTCCTGTTCCCGATATCACTCTCCCTCACTAGCTGATACGGCTTCGGCGATGGTGATACCCGTTTCATGGAGGAAGAATTTGTTGATATGAATGGGCATGTTGCTTCGACGAGCAATGGCCCACCACTGCCATGACCGAGGCGCTTAGAAAACAACTTCGGGATCCCTAAAAGACCAAGCTTTGCGTGGAGATAGTTTTCCGGAAAGTACAGTGTCTAGTTAACCCCAATATCGATTCTTTAGTCTTTTTGTGAACAAAAGGAAAATTATGCGCCGTCGACACTTAATTCGAGTAGGATGTGTTGGCGGTCGTCAATAGGCGAATTGAATTCATGGATTGACTCCCAAATAAATGAAAGGTTTGCATTATTCTAGAAATTTTCAAGCGAGTTGATTTTAGATTTTAATGTAGTAGTGTTCTTAGTAATCGGAGCCCCAAGGTACAGATGCCAACAGCAAAGGAAAATGATGCGCTCTATGAATCGTGTTCTCATCAAGTAGTAATTTTGTTCTGGTAGGCCTTTTGTTTGGCTGAATCCAATATATTTCCAGTACACTGACAATCCTGATAGGAGGTCAAGATATAAAAGGATGCAGCAGCAGACTAATAACAATTGGCCCATCCAAAGATGGAGCGCAGCATTATAATGACTTCCCTAACTTTTCGAAGACACCTCCCGCATGAACTCTACCTGTGAATCTGATCACATGGGCTGCGAGAGAGGATCAATATTTTATAGCAATGTAGATGTATATGAGTATGCTAATAATAATGCCCAAATTACCGCATTAATGTGAAAAAGTTTTCGCGCGACTAGACAACAAACCCAATGTGGCTGATTGTGACATGACTGCTCACGATTTCGGTGCGCATAGTAGCCGATATGAGTAAAGATTAGCCCGGAATTGGCCGGCAATGGACTGGACAGTGGACATAGGCAGTTTAACGTGAGTATTTGGCCTCCAGTTTGTTCATTACGAATGTTTACGGCCGTAAGCCACATAAGTAATTGAATGAAAGCGAATAGCAAAGAGGTTGATCACCCCTGATTAAGTTGCTGAAGGATGTTGTCAGTTATCGTGCGCAGCTCATAGTTCCAAATAGCATGGAAGTGGTGATCATGATATTTTGTTGGTGTATTTGTATTTCCTCAATAAAATATCATTTATTTTGTGGTAACTATGCCCTTCGCATATGTTAGAGAGCACAGCGTTGTTGGCTACTGACGTAGCGTTATCAAACGTGGTTGTTGAACTTTGCCTGTTTCTTAAAAGTGGTCCGCGACCCGTTTTGAGTTGGCGACCCCTGCCTTAACAGAACTACGACACGTTGATGAGTAAGGAAGGTAGGAACATACGAAAACAATGAACGAGGACAAGTAATCAGTGACAGACGCAAAATAATTCCACAACACCCCTCCCTTCTAACTTGAGAGTTACAAATCGCAATCATATCTATGTTTAAGAGTTGGTTTGGAACGTATCCGGTTATGAGGTCGATATTCCGGTAATTCAGTCATTACACCACAAGATTTCGATATCATGAAAAGATGGAGGGTGCAGAAACGACTTGGAGTTGTCTTTTATCAGAAACTCACCTTGGCCTATACGCAGGCCGTGTTATTTTTGGCATTTAAGGAGCTAGATGCCAAAACTGCCAAAAATAAAAATTTGAAAATGCCAAAAATAAGCAATTTTTGGCATATGCCAAAAATAACACGGCCTGCCAAATAGTGTATTTCGTTCGTGGTATTGTGTTAACAGGACCGCGTTACAAGCGAGAAGAGCGTTTGTGAAAGGCAGGTTTCTTAATCTGGGTCCAACCCACCCATTAGGGGTGAAAGCATGGTGTCCTAAATGGTGTGGGCACAGCGAGATTGAACGGCTGACTGCATTTGGTTTACGTCATACTTTCCATTTGTCCAAAGGCAATTTTACGACCATTTTTGACCGGCTTGTCGAGCGCTAAATTTGATAAAACGGGTATCAATGAGAAGCTGCCGCAGTACTGATTATTAAAATATAAATTATATTCTGCTCATGGAACTGGAACCCCAAAATTCAACCACGATTTTTGCATTGTGATCGAGTTGAACATTGTGACGCAACTAACTGTCTGGCTATTTCTGAGCTGCATAGTCTCGTTTTGCCACACAGTCTTGTTGCGTCAATGTTCTCAAACAAGCTAACCTTCCCAAGACTCTTCCATGCGAGTTTGTAATATTAAAGCCACCTGAACTGACGAAAGTCCTCCGAAAATATATCGGTAGACTGAAGGAGAAATGATAGTCGGGCTACTAAATAGCAGACACAAACCTTTTATGGTCGCGACTCCATCTGCAATTTGAAAATGTTCCGTGGCCCAGATAAAAATTCGACGTGCTGATTACTAAAAGAAGTCAACACTATTGCCCAGACTTACTCACGAGCTATTTTGGAAGCTGATCACGTTCAACATATTCGCGAACCCAAAATAAATAAGGCAAACGACCCCCACGTTTGGAACCACTATCTCAGAATAAAGCATTTAAATGGCCTTAGCGATCTCTAGGAATATACCGTTCTCCTATAATTGCGATTACAATTAGGCTTATTCCAGTAAATGAAGGTTGTTTTTATTTATATTTTATTGCAGTTTTTGCGAGGGTGGTGTAGTCTTCATATTAAAATGAAGAAATGTGATAGTAAATCGCGCGCAGCGCGAAGAAAAATATCATGCATCAGCATAAATATTCCCGAAAATGATGTTTTTCTGTTGATTTACGAAAAAATTATGAGCCTACGTCAAGTCTTCAAAATTCCGGACATTTGGCATATTTTAGAAATTCCTCCCGGACGCTATAGTTTGAACAGTGAAATTCCGGACATGTCCGGGAAATTCCGGACGTATGGCAACCCTATTATACGTGGATGCTGCACATTTTGTGGTGTCTTTTGACAAACTAGCCCAAATAAAGCGTGTTTGTGACTAATTCGAGGCTGAAACTATCTGTTTAGAGGACGATGCCAAAACTGCCAAAAATAAAAATCGAAAAATGCCAAAAATAAGTTATTTTTGGCAGTTTTGGCATATGCCAAAAATAACACGGCCTGCCTATACGGCATGTAAATAAGAAGCATGCACACTGGATTTGAGAATGGATGACAAAAGGAAGCGACAAGAATGAATGTGGTATGTGTCGGTAGGCCTACTCGGTAGGCGAGGTTCATAAGTCAGATTGTGGTTCGGTAATCTTGAGGGCTGACAAGTATTGATTCAGTAGAAATTGATTGTATTTCGATTTGAATGTGAACACCGAACATGCTCGACGATTGTCGGATAGCCGTCGAGATGCTGTTTCGTCTCTACAGGGCCGGCATACTTCAATAGCGATCATGGTGCCAATTTTTTTGCCAATGACAAGCTGGCTCGGAGATAATCCACTTGCCAGAGGCGTTCTCCTCTACGACACCTTTCATGAAGAATTCTTGCAATACATCCTAGGCCGGCAAACTTGATTTGCGTTGTGCGCGTTTGAATGAGTCGACAAGTTTTTCTGCGGTGCCATTCGCTTGTAGATGATGATATGGTGCATCTAACAGTGATGATATGGTGCATCCTCTTTCTTTGCACAATTTCTGAAATTATTTATACTTCAATGTACTTCCTTATCAGATTATCAGATTATTAGATACACTGGTACAAGGATATCCGAAATTTGCAAAGTCCTCTTCAAGTAATCTGATCGTTTCTTTGCTGGAAACGGACTTGGTCGTGTGGATGTAAGGAACTAAGGATACTAGGAATACGTGTACGTTAATACGAGTGAATTGCTTCATATGAATTCGATTTTACGGTCAACTTGAAGTCTCATGCAGCCACGGCTTCTCGGGTAGCAGTGGCGGATACTCATTAGCAAGTTGCTTCATACGCTGCATTCCAAAATGTAACAAATGAAGTATATCCAACACCTTTCTTCGGAGACTTGGAGTAATTTGCAATTATCGCTCCTGAAAACAAGCATCCGTTTTCAACAGAAAAACGTGTTGATATCTTACGAAAATCATCAACGAAATATCCTGGACCTTTGGCGTTGACGGGTTTTCTGGCCAGCCCGCTCCGGTGTATCTCATCACAGCAGAAATTACGGGATCTTCGCTTGATTGTTTAGTTGATACCAGGATCAGAAGCATCAATATGTTTGGGTCACCGCGCGCACTGTGCTAACAACGTTCATTGTTCATGTTCATATTTCCTTTTCCTCTACTTTGTAAAATATAGAGTCATGACTGAACGGAAGTCCATACATTATCGGAATATGGACCTCGTAACTGAGACGTTCCAAACGAACTTGGAAACGGAGAGCTTTATTTGATTTGTAATAAACACTCAAGTTAAAATGGAGGTATTGTGGAATTGCTTTGCGTTTGCCACTAATTACACGTACTCGCTGATTGTTCTCGTATGTCCCTGTTCGTACCTCCGTTAATATATTGCGTGTCGTAAGTAGCCTATGTTAAGGTTTGGTTTTGAATAAACGTGGTCATAGCAGTGTTGGGATCAAGTCACTGCCTTCGAGTCACGAGTCATTTCGAGTCATTACAGATTTTGACTCGAGTCAAGTCAAGTCAATCGATTTTCGAAGGTGACTCGAGTCAAGTCAAGTCACTCGATTTTCGGAGGTGACTCGAGTCAAGTCCAATCAAGTCATGAGTCAAGTCACAATTCAAGTCAAGTTGCCTTTTCGGCGTATGAGGCATGCTTACGTCATTGCATATTGGTAGCTGCCTGAAATACATATTGCGTGGTTATCGATTCTGAACTGATGAACGAATATAGAGTCAAATATACAAGCAAGAAGGCGCTGTATCGCTCACATATAGGCCTACCTAGAAATTCTAAACTACGTAAGTAATTACATAGCCTCAGTTTAGTTAACAGCCAAAATAGAGACTACAGAGAAGCGAATTAATAAGACGCAAGCATTACCCATTAACAAATTGATATGACCATATTGGAGCGTGCGCCAATGGTTGAGGACTATATAAACTATATTCGAATTCAATTTCAATAAAACAAGAGGTTTGGTTAATGTATAAGAACAGAGAACAGAAATATCCATTTTGCGTAAGCTGTATGCTTCGATCACTTCATTTGTGGTCAATTTATTTGTGAGAGAAAAATGGAGGTTCAGTAAAACGCACGATCATTGAATGATTGGTCGTCGCTTTCACAGGTTACACCAGCGTTTCGCGAACAATCCGACCGTATGCACGATAGAGTGATTTCATCGACATCGATTGCTTGATGACTTGAAATTGACTCGTGAATTTTGCTCCGAGTCACGAGTCAATCCGCATTTCTGATACGCCGAGTCAAGTCAAGTCATTTTAGCCAAGTGACTCAAGTCAAGTCATACGAAAAAGGTGACTCGAGTCATCCCAACACTGGGTCATAGCAACTTGTACTGCATCGGCTTACTTTATTGATTGGTGTAGGATTAAGGAATAGCTGAGAGCAAACCGACGAAACGAAAAGATAGGCGAGTTTCGAATGGACTTTGCTTTTGCGTCTGTTCGTTTGTGAAGTTTGATGATGGCGAATCCGACAATTGTTTGTTGCCAAACATCACAAATGCTGGCCTGTGTTGGCTTGCGCATTTGTTTGTTCATTGTGTGTCTTGAATACTTGTGTGGTTTATGGTCCGGATGCAGAAGGAACAAATATATTTGGATTTTGAATGCAAATTTCCATTTTGTGCATGAACTGTCTGCGGGTCTTGTGCGAACTGCAACTTTCTAACAATGGCGTGAACAGTTCATACAACTATGGGCAGGGACGGGCAACATACGGCCCGCGGACAGTTTCCCGTCTTCTGCCGAAATTCCACACTACTTGCTTAAACGTCAAATTTTAGTGACTTTGTGTTGTTAAATACGTGTGTGCGCACTGCGCAGCGTGTGAGAGTGAAGCTTACGCGTAAGTTCGTCGAAGCGAGAAGATCGACTTGCATTATCGGCATTTACGATGTACTCGATTCTAATGAATTGATATCTTGGTAAATTTGGGGTACCGTGCTTATCAAACGCCTTGAAATCTTAATTAAGGATTGCACCGTGTGTTAATTGATCAGAGTAAAGCAGACATGGCGGCGCCTGTATGACAATTTGTTCCCAAATCCACATTGCCTTCGTCATTATTGGCTAGAAATGGCTTTGAAGTGACATCGCTGTCGTTAAAATACATTCATTAAATACGATTTATTCCTTGTATATGTGGATAAATGGGCGAATAATGTATCGATTCAGGTAACACGGACAAACTCTGCATTAGCAATCGCTCATATTGCATTGAATTGATTCGAAATTCTGGATTAGACCCATTTATACATGGAATAGGACGTAACGAATATAGGCTAAGGAGTAAGGATCGAAAGCAATTAGTCAAGCAGTTACTAGCAGGATTTTGTTCTGGATGATGGTACGAAGCCAGCTACAAATCATTTCTGTTGCAAAAATGTGTATTGTACCGGTGCCTCTATTCTATCGAGTATTTTGTGTCACATTCCGATTATACTTTTACAGCATACCAGCAGTGCATCAAATAATTTACCTATAAAAGTCACGAAATGACTCACGCAGAAATAAGCTGGGCAGTGGAAGTGACCATAGGCAAACAGCCGACACATATATTATTTCTTCTACGTCCCATGACATCGGAGGAGGTCAATTACGAAGTANGTCTACATCTACTTTTTCGAAGTACTCAAGTAGATGTTGCCTATTTTTCTGCGTCGTCTTTCAGACAGATGCATGTCGTATCGGCGACCAGTCCGAGTTCGAAAGCTGAAAGAAAACTCTCGAAGAATCTGAGACGTTGATTTTTTTTCTCGATACGAAATTTGGTTGGAATCCTGAACTCGTTAAGCGACTCGGATTGCTAGAATTCTACGGAACCACCTTTTAGAATTATCGCGAATTTAAAAATAATAGAAATCGTCGTTGATGATTTTTCCGACTTATTTTGGGCCTTGGGCAATCTGCATCTTATCCTATCATTCTGCAGACCCACCCAGGTGATATTGCATAACGGGTGGTATAGTTCTTTTTTCTCTGCGTTGTAAATTGTTGTTTCTGTCGCTACGCGTACATGGAGGAATTTATAGTTTTTTCACGGAAATGTATAACTGCTTGTCAAGGTTTGAAAGCTTGCTAGTGCAATTGCTTGCTATTTATTGCGAGCGTAAGTGAAATTGGAAATAGCGTACGGAAATGATAACAATAATAATAATAATTGACGCTCCATAACGGTATAAAATATATCGGTAATCTGGTAACAGTGTCGATGCAAAATGAGGTAACCGTCTTCATGTAGCTGGAACGCCTCAGACGGCCTAGGTATAAGGTGCGGATTCCGGTGCTTCGAAACCTATTGAGGTTCTTCATAAGATCTGAATCCGTTTCCGATCCCAAATGGTGTAATGCCGCTGTGCAGTGTGCATTTGCTGGTGACGTTATGGTCTCCGCACTGGTCTGTCAAGTCCATATGTGTATATAGGAATGCGTTATAAAATGGAACAAGCCCACCATGAGCCTTTAGAGACTTGGTCTTCCAGTACTGGTATCGGAACCGTGACCTGAAATGGGTCGAATTTATTGGTCGTCGTTCATTGATAAATTGCTATAATTGTCAGATGGATCTATATAGGCCTATACTGAGGTTGTCAGATTTTGACTATACTTACAGCAGTGGTCATGTTTTGGACTACTTCCACGTCTATGTATCAGTTTTTAGTCAAAACTGCGTACTCTTATGCTTTGCATTCAAGTAGAATGTAGTTAGGAAACGGTTTGCATCTATTATATGAGTGAAGTTGCCATATAAACTGGGCGAAAAGGCGCTCGCGTCATGGTAGCTGGTAGTAGAGGCGTGGAGGGTTGGATTTCGGATTCTAACTAGACAGGTCACCGGAAAGCTCCTCTTAAACAGGATCGAATCCGGACTCGCATTTTTGCCCGACTGCCGGATCAGGAAATGACCTTCTGTTTGTTTATTTCTATCTTTTGTATGAACTTTAATTCAGCAGGCATCAACACTGCACCACTCACTGAGCAAATTCTTAATAGCCCACTCAATACATTTACGAGGTGTAATTAGAGCAATATCCACCACAGGGGCAATATATGCTAAATTTTGTGCAAGGTATTTTAGGATTTGGATTCAACCACACAATGTCACAATATGCTAAGCCAGTGGTTCCCAACGTAGGCGATTTGGCGGCCTAGGGGGGTGAAAATGACGAAAGGCGATAGGGGGGCGACAATGGACAAAGGGGGCGAAAATAGCGAAGGGGGCGATAGGAGGGCGATGACCCGTTAAAACGGCTGTATTGGAGTCAAGTCGTCAGAATGACCTTTATTTTAATCAACCCACGGAAATTTAGTAGCAAAAGTATAAAATTCGACAACGAGCCGAAAAGTTGACCTTTTTTTAGTCAACCCGCCGATGATTACAGATTGTATACCGATTTTTCGGTTCGCAAAATCTGGGGGGGGGCGATGATCGGCGTTGAGCTTGAAAAGCGGGCGATTAGTCGAAAACGGTTGGGAACCACTGTGCTAAGCCATATTTATCGTAATGTCGTAAACAAAGCTCATGGTGAAGAATACAATACGAACGCTCGGCAAGTTACTTCGGTAAATAATTCGATCAAAAAGGTTTGGATGAAAAGACCCGCTTCTGATGGTAAATCCTTGGGCCATCTTTCACAATCGCAAGACTCATCCTCGCGACCAACGCATAAAGTTATGCAATTTTCGGAAATATATTATGCCACGATCACACGTACGGGTCTACATATGAGGTCTCAATCAGTAAATATGCAAATTCGACCATAAGCTACTTTGTATGTAACAGAATGTAAAGATCGGGCCTGACTTGGCTTCCAAAACTGCCAGAGCAGTCCAGTCTTGTAAAAAAAACTATCTGTATTCGACAATTCCAAGGCTACTATTGCCGCCTCAAACATAGTACTTTGGTGTGCCAGCTCGACGATCCTATACGCCTAGTCTTGAAAATTCAAAATATGGGGCGATACTATAAAAAAGGAGTAGTAGGATTGCTGCTGTGCTCGAAGTCCCATTTGCCTATTATGTATAAATTATATATATGAAGTGAAGACTTACGTGGTGACCATTGCTGACGACTTTAACATTGCTACTAGCCGTCGGAGTATGGTTGTGGTTATGGACATGTCCGTTAGCTTTGACGGCGACTACTTGCTGAACTTTTCCGTTTTGCGGCATCAATTTCTTATCCTTAAGCCATCCTTCTCTGTAGTGGGTCAGCGTTTCGCCGCCCTCCACCACTACGTGTTTGCCGTCGTTTCTGGTAGTGTGCTTCTCAGGATGGAGCCGGTCTTCGTTAAACAGTAGCGTTGGTATCTTGCCCACTCTCTTTCGGACTTGGGCAACACGGAAAACATACAGTCTCCTGTTGTCGAGCGAGTAGAATTTTTGATCGCGCTGTACTATCTGGATGATAGGGATGTCGCCAATGTGGATCTGGCCGTTACAAATGTTCTCCGCTACATCGTTCACGTCCCTTCCGTCTTCAAATTCGCTAGCGATCACGTTGGATGAAAACCTAATCTCGGATGGATACAACTGCCTTGTGCCCATGGCTGAAAGATCTATACATCTACTCAGGCTGCTGNGCTGTATTGTACGTTAGGGAAAACAAGCGACTACACTGGCTGTCACGATTTCGGCACATGTCATTGTTAGAGACCAAACAGTCGTTTTGTTGCGAGTAAGCTTCATTGTTGCTGTTAACACTTCCGAAACTTGAGAATCGTGAAGGCGTATCGGATTACGTTGTATTGGCAATTCGTAGTATCTGTGCGAATCACTCTGATAGTCGAATAGGGATAAAATAATTATGTAGCATTACAGAGTATAAATATTGAACAGTATATTCAATATTCATATTGAACTGAAACCCGAATATTTTCGGCTGACACTCGTCAGGGGTAGGCCTAATCGTCATCAACTAGTAGAGAATAAGAAAGAACATTGTATAATGTATATCAACAATCGTATCACAAAATATGACGTCACCAGCATGAAACTTCGAATGAGAGAGCGTTCAGTGCACTATTTCCAGGTGGTACACGAACTCCTTCTGTTGACAGAGTTTCGGTTGGTGTATTTTGATAAAAGTCGACTCCAAGGCACGCAAGCGGAAGTGTGAACGGCCCCTCGCAATAACGCGAAATTCCGCAAATTTCCAAGTGTGATTTCAAATCGATGGGTATGAGTTTTCAATGTATGTGTTATAGCTTGTTGAGAACGACTGCCTTTGAACTATTATTGTTACTATAAAGAGATCCAGGACCGTAACTGCCGCATCCCAAACCCCCCAATTGGGGGACGGGGAGGGGAAGCTCGAAGGGAGCCCAAAATTATTTTATGAATTAAAATAAATCATAGAGTATATTTTGTAAATTTACGTAACTTTTTCAAAAATAGTCTCGCGCCGCGCGCGTTTTCATGTTGTCAGCTATCTTGACCTTCCCCAAACAAAAAATACGCCTTACGCATGTCTTATAGAAATGAGCACTTCGGCGTCGGCCATTACCGCGTCACGACTCATCAAGACATATGAAGTTATAGGCCATGTACATGCGACTCCGCGAGAAGTGTGCCAGAACGATTTGCCGAGAGAAGACCTTGGCCGAAAGGCACTGCCCTTGTGCTGACCGAAAACTTCTATATATAGGCTATAATATACAATACATATATGTTTAATTGTCCAATCTCCATATACGTGCATAAACAGCTGGCGCCGATTGTTCCTATCCTGGCGGTCTGAGCCCTATAAGATAGGCTTACCATATTTTGGAAATCTAAAAAGAGGACACTTTTTCAGAAATTTGAGACTTGCAA
>ATSW01003419.1:0-12563 GCA_000444245.1 Botryllus schlosseri | reverse complement strand
GGATATCTGGCGTAGAAGACAAACCCTTTTAATTTTGAAATGTCCATACGAAACGCAAGGATATTTGTCATGTGATGATGTAATTTATGTTATTACGACTCTGTGACATGCTGATATGACTTGGTGCAATCAAACACATGTATAAGTTTTGTTTGGAATTCTCCATTACATCACGAGAGTCCCCTTGACTCGTCACGATCATATGGTGCTGTAGAAAGAAAAGTACATGCACAGTGTGATGTCACGAGTCGGATTATTATATAACATTATGCTATAGTAACTAAGAAAACGGTGGGCCATACACATTTGATTAGACCCATCATTACCAGCTGAATGTGTCACAGAACTGAATTACCTTCGTAATGATATACATTGGGCATAATCGATGAAATTTGGTCCCGTCTTCTAGGGTTACGGATAATGACTGATATATAAACGTCTTGATAAAAGTTCTTCGCGACTTTTTAAGAATGACATATATCCTATATACATATACGATATGGCTATATCGTTTATTTATGGTCACGTAATCAAGCCGGCCCAACTAAATGCTGATATATAATTATATAATTCGACGAGAGTCTTGAAGGTAAATAACTGCTATATACGATAGAATAATATATTGATATTGAAATGAACCCGAATATTTTCTGCTGGCACCCATCAGGGTTAATCGTCAGGTAACTAGTATAGTGAATTAAAAATATAATTATATATCAACAATCACGTCACTGGGATTAAAATTCGAGTAATCGAGCCGAATAGATGGCTTAAGCTTAATGTACTATTTTGAGAATATACACGAAAATTTTTTGTCGGCACATACTAATACCTTATTGTTATTAGAATAATATACTTGTAGATTGTCTTTAATTGAGGACTACTCATGTTGAAGTAATATCGTGTGATGTGTTACCAGCCGTCGCATTGAATGACACATGCTGCGGCAGTATAGAAATTTAAATATAGCTTGGAAAGTCCCTAAACAAGTTACTGTTAAATAGTTTTGCACCAGTTACCAGCGTATTTTAGTCGGACGACCTTGATATAACTATACGGTGTTATACATGAAGATGGTTTTTCACAATGAAGAAGAATACAGTACCAAGTTTCGTTTCCGCTATATCCAAATAACTGCGACACAAATAATATTGTAATACTTTCTCTCGATTCATCGAGGTAAACTCTACTAAAGATTCGTGTTTCGGCTTCGTTAGGGCCATTGTCGCTTAAAAGTACTCTTATACAAAATTGACTGTATCGACACCGATCAATACGAACATGGCAAAGTACTTACACCGTGTACTGAAGGCTTCAATCAATTTATAGATAATGCCACGAACCGTATGACTTGGTNGAGTCANTACACAAACGAACTCAAGTTGATTCGGGTTATTTTAAGTTAACAAATAATGACTCAAGTCAAGTCCAGTCAACGTAAAATTGTGACTCGAGTCGAGTCATCAGTCGAGTTATTANAACCCTGCTATTACAATTGTCTTCAGGTGGACATATTGGAATGCTATCTCTGGTCAAGAGAAATATGCTCCATCAGCACGCGATTATGAATTGCAGATCGTAATTGTCCGCATTTATCGAGCAGTGTCACGGCAAAAACATGAAGAAACCCTTCTCTATACTCTTGACCGCAGGGTCATGATCACCCAACAACGTATTTTTGGAGTGACTGGAATTAATATTAAGATCTTGGTTGCTTTCACACCCTATTTAGCGTCCACTTGCAACGTAATAATATTATTTATCACACGAGCTTTCGGAGCTCCGCTTCTTCGTCAGGTGTTAAAGTGAAAATAACGCAAAACGATTCTGAATTCAAACATATACGCATATTGTGACATCACAAAGGAGATAACGTTGCAAGTGGACGCTAAATAGGGTGTGAAAGCAACCAAGATCTTAATATTATCTATATCGTCTGCTATCGGTTCAAAGAATTATGGAATTAATATGCGATTTTTCTCATGAATTGTTACTAATTAAAAAATGAAGGAAATGATTGTGTGTTGTAATAACCAATGAATCCGTAACCAGGAAATAAATTCTTCATGCAGATGGCCATGAAGTTGCTTGTTTCCTTCGATTTTGTATATATGTGTAAGCTGACATTGTCGACCATGAACTTCACAACATGATGTTCAAGTGCAGTTGTGCTCAATTTAGATCGGGAGTGGTCAATGTAGATATAGTTGGTACTGAAGTAGAAGTAGAAGTGACTTCGTGAACGTCTACTGAGGTACAAGTGTTAGTACCGATTTTCAAGTAAGCAAAAACTAAATATCCTGTGACTAGTTTAGCCAAAAAAGCTGAAAACTTTGAAATATAAGTGCAGGTTGTCTAAAGTCATAACCCTTACTTGAGTTATTCGTTACCGATCACCTCCCGTCTTTTAGGGGTTTAGATCTTCCGGAATGCAACTCTACTTAGTGAGCAGGCAATTATGAACTTATTGAAAGCCTTGAGCGCCCACTGGTGTCACAGTGCGTTGGGCATCTAGCGAATTGCACTACACCAGGGGTGACCAGCCTTTTCGGCCAAAGGGCCACAATTCACTGACGAACCATCGTGCGGGCCACTAGCCGCGCCAAGCGCGAAAAATTTTCTAAGTTTATAGGTCAATATTATTGTTGCTTGAGTATATTGCGGGTCTGTGGTATATTGCTGGGCTCAGTTTATAAGAACAGGACTATTCGGCGCCTGGTCATATCGATATCGAAAGCTTCGGCCAACATGCGTCAATCATTTACTGCCTATGTTTCATCATCGACGGTCTTTCTGCGAGTGCAAACGCAAGGTCGCATGTTGGACAACACTTTCTCTAGTAATTGCGAATATAATTATACTTAATCTGGTACATTATGCGTTCTTTCATTTTCAGGAGGGGGTAACAATATTAAAAGCAAGAAATCGAGTGACAACATATTGCGGAAAGCGTGAAGAAATTTTTACTCTAGATAAATCTACCAAAATTTGACGGGCCCATGGATCTGCCAATGCGTCGGAACTGATGTTTTAGACGTCACATCCCAAGTTTTAGGGCCAGACTAATCAAAGTTTTGGTTGGCCATGCAAGTTCACAATCTGGGCAATCCACTTTTTGTGATATTACTAATTTCTAATATTACCTCGCGGGCCACTCAAAACCTTCTCGCGGGCCACGGGTTGGCTAACCCTGCGCTACACTTTCCTAAACTCGTGAATTTGTGTTTTTATAGTAAATTCCACCTAACGCATGATCATGATTTGGGATATCAAGGAGTGAGCAAATGGTGGTGGAGACTCAATAGCCTTTCAGTACCTTCGCATCTCGATCGTTGTGGGACCTCCATTGCTCAGACGAAAATAAAGTACATTCATTCCAGGCGCAGTTCAGCGCTGCGTTTAGGCAAGTCAGCTACAGCACGGAGGGCAACTACCAGCATAAATATGATCGTGTTTGAACCAGAGATTTGTCGCAAGAGTTATGACACCTTTTGATGAAAGAGAGTGATGTAGGGGTATTGATAATAATGGATAACATGAAATCGAATATGGGGGTTGATTCAAATTTATAGTCATTTCATCGGCCCGATCTGTCAATACGTGGGGTGTGTATAGAATTCTCAGTGATGATGCGGTTTAATGAATTCACAGTGCTCATTACAGAACGAACAGTATTAATTAGCAGTAATTTGATGAATGTGGCGGGAATATTCCAACAACAACAACAACTAGAAAGCTCTCGCGCTCCTCCAGTGACTACAATTTGAGAGTCACTGCTATATGCAATTTATATATATAGATATCGGTAAAGCAGTAGAGATAATAGCATTTGACCGCATAAAAATAAAACAAACGCCACTTAAAATTTCAAAGTGAATAAAATATACAGGAGAACGAAATACAATGCTGGGATGAACCCGCTGTTTTTATTCACCTCATTGGCCCCTACAGTATATATCGCTGCAAGCGCGAAGATATTTTTAAGATGAATAGATCTGCCAAAATACACAATACTTTATGGTGATTTACGAAATATTGGAGGACCCCTTCTGTTTGGGGGATTAGGGGTGGTAGTTACTGGCCTACTTACTTCCTCCCTCTACCCCAGTGCTTTTCAGCCTTTTTGAGCTTCACTCGCTCTTTTTTTGTAAAATAAATTTCATTCGCTAACCGAAAATCGTTATACTAAAAGAAGATGAAAATACAACATGTATTTGTTCAGATGTGCAACAAATTGGCTACTATGTATCATATCAGCTATCAAGTGTCTCATTAAAAAGGCGCTCGTTTTGATTTCAACTATTTCACTAAAACCCATCGCGGCCAAACAAGTTGTTGGGTTTGTACAAAAACGTCTACTGGTGCTTGGATGGTAAAGTCTTAAAATCTGTTCTGCACTCCTATCTAAAATACAACGTATTTTTCACGAGTGAAAATGCTTGATGGAAGAAATCGATTTTGAGAGCTGACAAAAAGGTATAGGAGGCTCCAGCATGTCGAAAGGTTGAAAAACCCACTTATTTGTGTTGAGGCATTTGCCTTATGTCTTGGAAAATAAGGTCCAAACGATCAAGAGTAGGCACATTAGAGCTCGCTATATCTTACGATACGTTGCTCTAACTTTTTATTTCGATTTGCGATTTTCTGTCTCGAGAGTATCTGGGAAGAGCAAATGATCTCACGATATCGTGTGTTCTGCTCTTCAGCTCAATCTAACTTGAGAATTCATAACAGTTCAATAACATTAAAGCTTTTTATACTACCCCCAAAATCTGAGTTTTTGTGTCATCTCGCAATCCGAGCCTCGCCCATCAAAAGGAATTCATTTTTTATATTACAGTAGTATGCTACGATTTTACGGACATGAATGACATGCGGAACGCGCACACCACAATTCTTTCCCACACAGCTCTACAAAATATGTCTGACGCACGTGATTTCAAATTAGGGTGAATTAAATTCTTCTGCCTGTCGCAGTTGTAGCCTACTACTGTCTACTCAGATTGCAAGAACGGGTCTATTCCGCGTACCGACAACGGAACATGTCCATATCGAATGGCTTGGCCATCCAGCATCGGTCATTTTGGCCAAGGTTTTGTCGACGCTTATGTTTCGGCACCGCATTTTATCAGCGGTTTGTTAGCTGAAACTTTACATTTTATGTGACCCGACGCAGAAGGGGTTGGCCTCGAAATGAATGAGTGTCATAGACCTGAACTCGCTCGTTGCACATTTCTAGTCCCTACACTAGTTCATCCCAACGGCTTCGAACCTGTTTTCCAGAAAAAACAGTCGGACAAATCCTATCATGAATTGTCATGATAAAGCCATATTTTCTGCGTGTCTCGCTTTTTGGCTACAGTAGCCAACACCGTGACCTTAGACTTGTAAATTCTATCGCAGGATTTTTGTAATAAATTCAACAAATATTACATACATATTAACATATAGCTCTGACACCGTGTCGACCCAAAATTAGACCCATTTCGGTTCATACTTTACTAAACCTTGGAGGAGTAAAATTTTGCCTTACAGTAACTTGCAAATGTGAGTCTGTAATGATCGTATTTATTACTATCCGCGTGCCTCGCACTAATCAAACAGTCCTTACGAAAGTATGATGATTGTGTAGCGAAAGAAAGCAGAAAGTCAATTTGACGTCATTTTTTCCAGCCTATTGCACGCTCAGACGGGCTGATCTATTGTATGTCTGCCACTACATAAAATTCCAAACCAGGCTTTTGGTTTCGTAATAATTATAGGGCGAATATATTAATTCACTACGGCTTGTGAGAGCTACGATTAGTGGTGCGTCGTAAGTTAAACAAATTTTTACAATTGCGTTGCAACAACAAAAGTTACACTGCCCTTGAATTTTGGTTTATTTGAATTATTCCAGGTCAGTGGAACAATTATTATTCACGATTTTCATTCGCACTCATACGGGATTTTTTATTCGCACCATTCGCACCACCTCCGTCATTCGCACTCATCTGTGATTTTCATTCGCACCATTCGCACCACCTTCGTCATTCGCACTGCAATTTTTTTTCATTCGCACAAGTGCGAACCGTCACTCAGGTTGAAAAGCACTGCTCTACCCCATCCGCCAAATATACCCGTGCAACTTGGAGCTTTCCAGAGAAACCAAATGTCCGACAAGTCTATGACATCAAACCGACTTCAGTAATATAATGGTCGGAACACTTTTCATGTTCAAACCATATTCTTACCACTTTTTTCAGTCATTGGCTACATATCCCAAAACCACGGACCTGGTAATGTACGAATCAGAAACAGGAGATCGCGCACATTTACCCGTCGCGACCCATACTGTGACTACCAGTGTCCTAAAGTAACCGTACGAGGAAGACCAGATTGAGCGTGCCTAAAGGAATATTCATTTTACAAAATTATCGAAGTCGTGATTGCCAAAGGCTGTAACATTTGGGAATTCTCCAAATATTTCCAATTGAACTGAAAATCGCAGTTCATGCTTTCCTATTTGCCAATCCAACGGAATTGAAATTCAGCTAAAATTGTGCTGACTCTTGTGATGGAGGGCAACGGATATATTTGCAACGGCATTGTGTCAAAATGAAAAACTCCGTTACAATGTAAAATGAAAGGCTGAATATCAGGGGTTCTAGGACCACGAGCACGATAAATTTTTTATTATCGTAATCAGTACCGGTAGCTTTCGATTGATAGCAATTTTTTCAAATTTGTGCGCCCGGCAAGACGGTCAAAAATTACCGTCAAATTGCCTTTTGTCAAATGGAAAGTGTAACGTAGACCAATCGAAGTGAGCCGTAAGATTTGTTTGTGTCCACACTATTGTAGGATACTATGGTTAGACACACAACGCATTGTTACGCAAAGTTTGACTGATTGAACAATCACAGATCGCACCATAATTTTATAGAGGCGTGTGAAGTCGGTAGCGTGCCCAGAATGAACTGTGTTCACTGACAATCATCTGCAACTTCGTATTTTATTCCATATTCCAAACGGAAACGAACAGACAATCATTCGGTTGCCGGTTTGTTAAATTACGTAGATATATTATCCAAATAAATAGTTTTGTAACATTTCTGCATGTATAACGAGATGCGGTCGTCGATACGATAGAAATCCATGCAGGACTCAAGATAACCACGCCATTTTGGAACCTTCTTTCATTGGAATATGTAAGTTAGAGTTTCGTTGTTATATTTATATATTGCCATGCTATATTCATAGCGTATATATACAATATTGGAATCCGAAACTGCAGTTTGACCCAAATTTTTCCATCCCGCGGTGGTCTACGAAACTCAACCGTAAGGTATCGCGACAAAGAGTTAGTATCCTCTCAAATTAACGCGAGCAAATTTCGTATCTCGAATATAATAGAGGAACCAAGACTGGCGTTGGTACTCAAGTCGACCACAACATAATTTCAAAATAACAATCACAGTCAATGAAATGAATAACATCAGTACCATATTTTTTTAAACGCGATGTGGAACATTATATTCTTTGATAATTTAGTATCCAAAGAATTTCATGACTTGACTCCTTAAACATAGAAAATAACTTGGCTCGATTAGAGACCCTCTAGGCCTTGACTCGACATGTATTGCCGCATACTCGCCCAAGTCATATGACTCGACACTTTCTATATCACTTGTGTAGCTTAAATGACGACGAAAGCTTAGAAGATGAAGTGAAAAAAGTAGCGAAAGCAAAGGGTGTCCCATCAATATCTGATACCATGGATATCTGTAGTTCAATGTCTTAATACGACTCGTAGTGATTTTCCATATTCGATACTCGTGAAATTTCCATCGCCTTAAGACTGGAAGTATCATCGTTCAGGAGATCGTAACGATATATAAATTTGTTGGAGGTCTGAAAAAATTCCGGATAAAGTTGAAGCCGAAGCAACAACACAAACTCCAAAATTTTCAAACAGAAATGTAGTCGTCGACATTAAGACGTTACCATCGGAATCCCCAGTGAAATATAATGTTTTGCAATTTATGTGAAATTAAATATCCTTCATAATTTCAAGATGACTAGCACGGAAAGCTGCACCCTTGGTTTCAGTATTCATTCTGGTGAGCTGCACTTCATAATTTGGACATGTTATGTACAATTATACGAAACGACGGAAATTTGTCACCTCAGACAACATAGGATACAATTCGTCATATGCCTTTGATTTTTTGTTATTAATTCTTTAAATCTATTTCACAGATTAGCAGTATTCGGCGAGATATATGGCTGAGAACTAATTTGTTTCCACAAATTTAGCAACCGTTAAATTATCGAATATACGAGTTACGAGATTTGTGCCCGTAATTTTATGCCACACGGTCGACCTTTAGACAATTTTATTACAGCAGTTAAGTTCTCTCATCAAACTTGCTCGAACCAGGTATTGTAATTTTGCCACGCGCGGTATGTCCAAATCTGGAAAGGATGCCCTTTATCACGATCTGATATGGGAGCCTGTATGTTTCAGTACCAGTAAATCCACTTTGACGCTTTCAGACCAAAAGATTGAAGATTGTATTAGGAAGTTTTAAAAGGCCATCGTTAGTATATATTTCCATCATACATAATTAGAATTGTTTCAGTTTAGTGTTCTGACTCACAACTTCTTATACAACTTATATAACCTTGGCAGTTTTGTTGGATTATTGCATGTTAACGTCGTGAAGTGTCTTCTCCAGCACAATATCGTCCAACTCGATAGATTATCTGCGAGGGCGGATTATCTTCGAAGTTTGGTACGGCGTAGGTGCACGATTTCTCTGCGACCAGATAATAATCCCATCCCTTTCGTGTTTTTCACAAAACTATTTCAGTACCGATCGTGAGTGAGTCTAAATTGAATCGTTTGTCAAAAAGCATCAAAGCAGCGCGTCGTGATGATAATATCGATCACAAATATACGGCACGCGCTCTATTAAGCCGCCACAACGCCCAAAGGGATATCTATTCTATTGCTCTGGTTATGAGTTATTATTGATACAACGATCATACAAGATTACGAACGTCAATTTGAAAAGCCCGAGAAGATGTAATAACGGAAAGACAATGGACATAGATTCCGCAAAAGACAGAATATGTAGAACACAGGAAACTGATAAATATCTGATTCGTCGTGTCAAAGGTTAATGATGATATATTCTATATCTGGAAAGGCGTTGTACGTTAGAGTGGAAGACGTAATAATACTTCAAGGAAACGCGTTTGATATATTTATATTTTGAATGTTCAGAAGACAATCAAGTCGTTAGTTTCCCAGACAGGTCATTGTGAAGTCAACGGGTGTGTGGACTGAATTGGGGGCCATTATAACCGACTATGTGAAGCTTGTTACAACGTGAAATCATTAGATTACTTCTTGGTCGAATAAAGTAGATACGAAGTCCTTCGGATTTCTGTTAGAAGAGTCTCCGATCAATTGAGAATCGGTTTTATACTGTACAACTGGAGCATCGATTGTAAGTGCGACATTAACACACTTACCTCGCCGTAGTAGCCGCGGTATTCTTACAGCAGCAACCTAAGCTGGTCAAAGCAGTGATCGTTGATACTGTAGTGAAAGTAGAAGTAACGTCGTGAATTTCTACTCAAGGCAGACATTCTAAGTAAGTAAAGAAAAAAGTATTCTAGGCTTCGTTATGCCTACAAATATGCAAACTGTCAATTAAAAGTAAAAAGTAGTCTAGAATAATAATTACTTGAGGAAGTAGTGCAAGTAGGAAAAACATACGGTGCGATTATGAACTATTTCCAATTTTTTTCCAACCCGGTTCTTCTTAACCGGGGTTCACTGACCCGATCTCAGGGATTCCGCTGTAGGTCAAGACACACTCAACTCATTTGTATGAGTCGTGATGAGACGCCCGTCTTGGCCATCATTGGTTGCACGCAATTAGTCCCGAATAAGAGTCGAATTGTGACTGTTAAGATGGTATACGTCGTGTGCAGTGGCGTACGCGGGGGAGGTTGATGTTCGAAATCGAAACTTCCACCTTCTGAAATACAGACTGTATCTCCAATATTGATAAGCTCATGTGTAATTAAACGAACGCTGCAGCGATGGAGGAATACGATGGCACTTTTTATGAACTGTCTAGGAAAGCAGGGAACATCAGAAGTCACACTGAATCGCAATATTCATTATCATGTTTTCGTTGTGTGTGAAAGATTTTGTAAATGTAACAATCTGCTGAGGTACAGCTCCTTTCGTGCAACAGTAATCTATAGTAATATAGTAGACTTTTAATGTAGCCGATTTTTATGCTTGTGAATTAACGAAAATTTGTGGTTCCGCGAAGGCTTGCAGATTATCGCAATGCTTCCATGCAAAAGTTATTAAAAGTTCTGCCTGTCTGTTATAAACACAGTATATTCTTATGATAGCGACGACAAGCATTCGATAGGTCGTTCAATGACAAAATGATCATCCAAGATTACCTGGATAGCGTAGCAATTTGTCAATTACTGGTGTCGGATTGTGAGGTGAAATTCTTAGCACCAGTTTACTATAATGTTGTTGCTGATATAGATTGGTTATGCGATCTTATATACTGCATTTCGTGTCTGACAAATTGATTATACCTGTGTAACGTGTACCAAACTGTACAGTACATATACGATGCGGCTGCTAGCAGTTTGAACAAAAAGATAAAGATAAATCCAGATGCACCTAATGTAGAAATCAGTTGGAGAATGCAATGTCCCGAAGAAGTTGAGGATTGTGCAATTGCAACAATACTATGCTATATTCTACATCGTCATAGTGTAAAACGAAGACCCTCTATCCTTTTAACATTCCCGGAAGAACGTGTTTGTTTTAGCGAAGTAACGTAAATACTACTATTTCACTATTAGGCAATCTAACAGCACCATTATTTTATAGTCGAGGCTGACTAATGTGATGAGTGATTTGATGATTAATTCATTGTAATATAAAATATCGGATATAATAATAAAACTTCAGGTCCAGTACAATGCGACTTTGCGAGCATATGTTAATATATTGATCCATTCGTCTATGTAACAATATACGCGTGAAGTTGGTAAGGTAGTTGGCAATATGAAGCATTTATTGCATTGGATTAATACAATAACACTAATAGATTATTGCTCGAATGCAATTCGTATACCAAACATGTGTAGTAGTAATAAATACTTCCGCGAATGTGATCGAACTTCAGACATGAAATACGCCTTATATACAAGAGGTGTGCCACATGTCGGTGTATACGTATACCTCGCTTAAAAACTGAACACAATGGTCGCTTCATCGGTATCAACTTGTAGTAATAAAATTTGTTAGAAAAGCTCGTACCGTAGTGTTCTAACGTGCGTTATGATATTTACATACCCACACCATTACAAAAGGCCCCTTATCATACAGGAAATGAGCTGTAGAATATTATATCCTTGTCAATTAACCATACTGCGAGATAAAGTAGATCAATTCACTTTCGAATCCATAGCTCAGATACTTTTTCTTGTTCAATCAATCCAAACATCTCAGCACCTGGATTCGATCTTATTAAAACGATTAAATATATCACCGGGACCTAGGTTACTTATCGTAGTAGGTATCGTAGGCCCCGATAGCACTAACTCGGTCGAGCGACTATTTTATACAATGCACATGCACATGATATAGACTGGTCCGGGCATCGGAAAATCACGACATGTGTCTTTTGTTGCACAAGGCCCGAAAGTCATAACCCACAATATACGTTAGTTTTCGATAACAACACTCAACACGTCACCTGGCCTATAGCCTACCTAGTACAAAGATTCTAGGGTGCATAGTGAGTGTTCTATCATTTTTATGCGTTTCAAGTTTATTTCAAGCCCGTCTACATTAAAATTGCATATTGTATGAATCCTTGATCATGTAAATATATTTCTAAGTAATTGATTTCTTTTTCAATTGGTGTTAAATATCGACATATAACAACAAACAATATGCTGGCATTGCCAAATTTATTCCACTCGAAGCTTTCCCACTAACTCTCATCAGGAGCGAACATCAGTAAATGCGGTTAACAAAATTCGAAATAGAGACCGAATATCGTCTTGAAGTAATAATGGCAAATACACAGATTTGCGAACGGCAGATAACAACGCACAGTTACAGAATAACAGACTTAAATTCGGCTATAAAATATCCTAATAGCAATACAATACTGATGAAATGTGGCGAAATGGCGTACTGAAATAAATCCACAGCTGCGACATCAATGGGTTGCGGGTTCGAGTCCGACCGCGGTCGACTCCAAAATTCCGACCTAAGTGTTGGAGGTTTATCTGGGCTCCTCCATCCGTGTAAGCGTTGTCTAATAAAGCGAAGAAGTGGGCCGTATTATAAGTCGGCTGCTACGGAATAAAAACGAATAAAATTGGCTTGGTGTAAATGACCAATAGGGCTCTTCAAAAATGACTTTTTTTCCCAAATCGTACTGGCTACTTGATAAAATTGTTAGGTTTCCTAATTTAAGCCTACACACAAAATTTGGTTCAATTCCAGCCAGTAACCG
>ATSW01003414.1:0-14333 GCA_000444245.1 Botryllus schlosseri | reverse complement strand
ACGTGTCTCCGGCTAAGCAAAATAACGAGGAGTAAACAAAACGACCTTTATTAAGTCAACTCCCGTGAATTACACTAAAGTGACACTATAATCGTAGAACCCCGCAAGGCGAAAGTTCCAAAGAGCAAACAAACCTTAACATGCATACGAGTGTATAAAAACTGGGCGGAGTTCTATAGTTAGAATCTATAGTTAGCGAGGCCTTGCCATCGTACATTATAAGGAATTCACTGCCGCGTCGGTTGACTAGGAGTGTATGCAGGTCTATTGATGGATGGGCGATGTATCTGATTCGACTCCCGGATGACCAGCTCGAACGTCCGCATTACCAATTTCGCGTCATCTATGCCGATTTTCACTGGACCCTATCCATTAGCCTAGCTGCGAAAGCTGTAAAGGAGAGGGAATTGCCAAAAAGGAGAACCTTTTCAATTTCATGAAAAAGGAGAACACATCCTCCTGAAGGAGGACCTATAGTAACCCTAGATTATCCTAATTTTGAGGTAATGTGGATTCACTACGTAAAAATGGATTTGTAAAGAAAGTGTTTCTTACCTTCTTCCATATGCGATCCTTCAAAATGTTCAGCCAGACTACGCGTAGGGTCACTGCATTACAAACTGCACGATTTGTGAACCGAAAATTAAATTGCTTCTAAAAGATTTGCGATGACACATTCCGTGAATCCATCTTCGACAGAAAATATGCAGAAACAAATACTTTCTTGATTTTGAATTTAGAGCATATTATCACAAGGTGACAAGCTTTACCTAGCGTACTCGAAATACTTGTGATGAGACTGAACTGGAACAAAAACTATCAGTATAATTTCATTTTTCTATTGAAACGGTAATAACCAAGTAGGGATATTGCAAACCTCTGAAAGGCTCTGGCCCGCGTGTGAAAAGTTCTGTGTGAACGCGAACGTGAACAGAACAAGAACCCATGACGTCAGGTGACGAGTAGGCTACTTGCAAGAGATTATAAGCTTACGCCTGGACGGTCTAGGCTAGAATGGACAATGGATTCGGAGTCTGGCTATTGCTACATTGATATTGATCAGTGTAAAATGATATTACCACATAAACATGTTATGTTGTAGCCAACACCCCAACCAAACGGATTTGGTTTTTATGATACAATAAACATATCAAATCAAGATGGGTCTAGTACGCCTGATAGAATGTTTACATTAGACAACTAAATATTCTTTATATCAATTTCATTGATTGTTTAAGTAAGCACAATTCACTGACTACCTAATTGTAGTGTATTTCGTTCTTGATGTTGTGTGGTTGCAGGCAAAGTTGACAACAGAGAGTCGCTAAATCAGTGGTTCCCAACCTGGGAGGAATTCACCCCTTAGGGCAGTGGTTCCCAACCTGTGGTACGCGTACCATTAGTGGTACGCGAAGGTCTTCCAGGTGGTACGCGAGTAGATTCTGTTTTTTTTTCGACCGAAGGGAGTTATTAGTTAAGGTGGGGTTGAACACAGAGATTGTTCTCCAATAAACTTCAGGTTTAGCATGGCCTCCTTGTACTTGAATCTAGTTTCTCACTCCCCAGCTGCTAATTTTCCCTTCTACGTGGGAGTGCGACCAAGGATTTTCATCTCTGATGACCGACTTGTTGCGCCCATGCATGACTTTCGATGCACTGCGAGCAAACATATGCCACGCATCGACCAGCTAGTGCTGTGGCTCTCCAACTGGGGGGCGTGAAAGCATTTGAAGGGAGGCGCGAAGCTGCGGCAAACTGCAAATTTTTTTTCGTGCTTCGCGCTATTTTTATTCTACTCTGTGTATAGTCCTAATAGCAAATTTGAGAATTCTCTTATCAACTGTCATAATCTTCCATGCTTTCAAATTATTCGTTGGGATTGCTAGCATTTTGGTTGCATTTTGTGATATGACGATAAGCGGGGCGAGAAATTTTCCACTATCATAAACGGAGACGTGTCTAAAAAAGTTTGAGAACCGCTGAGCTAGTGGAAAATAAACAAATGCAGCCATCGCAGCATTAAAACAATTGACGTTTTTTGTTTGCTGTTATTTCATTATGTTGTTCTTCTTGCGATTGGTGGTGAAAAGACAATTCCATGCATCCTATTAACCCTGGCTGATAATGCCTAGTTTAATGGTTGCTATTACGGCTAGAATAGGTCAAATATGTCATTATGACGTCATGGGTGACGGAAACGTTTTTTGACCGCCTGCAGCGCGCGTAACTTATGTAGGTGGTACGCGAGTACTGCATAAAACCTCGAAATGGTTCGGGGTGAAAAAAGGTTGGGAACCACTGCGTTAGGGAGAATTTTGCAATTTTTAGGGAGGAATTCTACTTTAGAATTGTAACGGATTTTCCAAATTGTTCATGTCCGAACTATCATGTAGTCAACCAGTTATATCCGAACGTATGCTCCTTATGGCTGTGTCTTGCTTGAAGTATGTTCAAAAATGCTTTTTGAAATATCTTTTTCACATACAACTTCATCTTTAAAAAAAACTAGTTTAGATGTACTGCAGTGCGCGAGACAGTTGTGTAGGCCAGCGACGGCCTCTCAATAAAATATATTGTAAGCGAGGCCTCTAGTGAAATTACTTATCTTATATTTTCAAGTCAACAATTTCAGACAGTGACAAAATATTTGTACGTCGTCGATTCAAGTCAAAGAGATCGCTAGCCTTTCTTAATATTTAGTGAACAGGTACCCGAACGAAAAAAAAGACATGTAAACTTGGTGCAATGTTGCCGAAACGGAATGGGTGTCCTAAATTGTCCAGCAGGAAATCTGATCACTTGTATGTTATATATCAAGGCTGTAACCCAGTTACGAGGCTCCGAGTCACAAGCAATGTTCCCTATAATTTTTGGCGAGTCCGCGTGCACTCACCAACTCACTGCGCAGTCCCTTGAACAAAAGTGCGCAACGACTAAGAAAAGGTCATCACTTCGCGTTTGTTGTGCGCAGCTTAGATTTTCTGTGTGCAGAAACCGTTTCAGCACTGCGCAATTGCGCACGTGCGCAGCTTAGAGGGAACATTGGTCACAAGTCAATCTCACTTTCATAGTTTTGACTCGAGTCAAGATCAGTCATTTTCAATTCACCATTGATTCAAGTTCGAGTCCAAGTCACCGAGCAGAGGGTCAAGTCCGAGTCATGGTATTATGACTAGAGTCCGAGTCCAAGTCATTGTGTTGACTTCTCAGTTTCCAGTTGAAGTCATGTTAAACCAACTTTTTATAACTCTGTTTGCTAATATTGAATGATTTGAAATGATAATATACCAATTTTCCTCACTTTGAGCAGTTTCTTTTCGCATTTTCAAGTACCGGGACCAACAGGCGAAATTCCAATAGCGTGGTCACATTACTGTACTTCGAAATTACAATAAAATTTCGGTCTTGGCCGTCTTATAGTTTCGAGTCATATGGCTTGGTTCGAGTTATACACAATGAGTCGAGTCGAGTCGTTTCCGTATTTTCAGAAAATGACTCGAGTCAAGTCGAGACATCAGAAAATGGTGACTCGAGTCGCACTCGAGTCAGGTCAACCCTGCTATACATGTTAGTATAGGGCAGGGCCGGCCAACCCGTGGCCCGCGGGCCACATGTGGCCCGCGAGAAGGTTTTGAGTGGCCCGCGAGGTCATTTCCGAAATTAGTAATATAATACACAATGGACCGCACAGATTGAAAGGCCAATCAAAAATTTGATTAGTCTTGCCGCAACACTGGAGATGTGATGACCAAAATATCAGTTCCGACGCATTGGAAGATCCATGAGCCAGTCACATTTGGGTAGATCTTCGTACACTACAATATAGCAGAATAATTTGAGATGGATTTATCAAAAGTAAAAATTTTCTTCACGTTTCGCGCAACATGTTGTCACTCGATTTCTTGCTTTAAATATTGTTACCCCTTCGTGGAAATGAAAGAACGCCTAATGTATCAGATTGACTCTAATTATATTCGCGATTACGTTCAACATATGCGACCTTGCGTTTGCGCTAGCAGGAAGACCATCGACGATGAAACCTAGGCATAAAATGATTGATGCATGTTGGTCGAAGCTTTCGATATCGATATGTCCAGGCGACGAATAGTCCAGTCCTTGCAAACTGCGCCCAGCGATATACAGCAGGCCCGCAATATAGTCAAGTGACAATATTATTGACCTATGAAGTTCGAAAAATTTTCGCGCTTGGCGCGGCTAGTGGCCCGCGTAATAGTTCGTCAATCGAATGTGGCCCTTTGGCCAGAAAGGTTGGCCAGCCCTGGTATAGGGTTACCATATTATTGTGAATCAAATTCCGGACACTCTTTAGCGCCCACTAGCGGATTTTGAAATGAGGGTTGACACATTGTCCGTCAATATCACGTCACACTAGCAAAGCATTGCCCATCGACTGTATACACATGTGGTTCTCAACCGTGGGTCCGCGAAGCATTGTCAGGGGGTCCGCGAAGCCTCTTAATTTACTAAATAGTTGATAACCTCATTTTTATTTTTCAATTAGGAAAATCACGAGGTAGTTTCGCTTCATTACTAGTAGAACTCACATGAGCAGAATGGCCGTCTGAGATGACATATCCTGCTGTGCTGACTCATTTTAGTGGCTTAATTGTCAATATCCTACTGATACAAATATTTTGCTGTATAGAGGTGATTTGTTAGGGTTTGTGTAAAATTAAAAAGTTGGATTTAACAATCAAGGTGAGTTCGTAATGTTTATGAAAATCCTTTTTCTACTGTGATATCCATAACTGTTTTCCATAATAGTTTCAAGATGAGCTGCTTGATAGAAATGTCCAGGCCTGACGTTATATGTTCAATGAAATAAATTAGTTTGTCAATTTTGATGCCATATTTGTTGCGATCGTACCCAAATCTGTCGTCGCAAGCGTTACGCGTTATTATTACATTTGCCACCACCTCTGTTTGTGGAGACATATTTTCAACACTCGTTTAAATCATATCGAAGGCGCAGATTTTTAAGACACCACCAAGTATTTCAAAACATTTAGCTTTAGAATTCGCTTTGAATAAATAAAAGTCTTCCCAATTACTACTTAAATAATACGCTTTTATGCTATTCTCAAGAATGATCAGTGGTCACTTCGTTACTGTGTATTGTTTGTTTTGTTTGTGTGGGGTATTCATGGCGTTCGTCGACTACAATGGTCAATTGGTCATTCTCACCAGGCCGTTTTTCCTGCATTTTTGATTCCGTATATCTGCCAACTTGTAGCACGACCCTTTTTATAAGGCACGGGTTACGGGGATGAGATGGCGAGGAGCAGCCGAGATTATTATTATTATTATTATTATTGGATACGGCAGTGGTGCTTTTAGCCAGGTTAAGGCCTTGTGCTCCACGACATTGTAATTACACGGACAGTAGGGTTGTTCAGAATTGATCGACTTTCAAAATGTCGTGGTTTTCAGTCCGATTCCCATGCCTTATACCATAAAAACATATTCTAGGTACTTTTTTTCGTAATTCATCCCTTGCATCCGTGTGCACATTGAGCTGGAAGAATATCGGCTAAAAATAGGGGATTCCCCTAAAATTTCAGTGTCGCTATTCGGACTAGGCTAGTAAAACGTCATATATAAGCTGGTTTTATGTAGCTATTGCGGTTGGAGTGCTACATAACCTCACTATAGAAAGTATTGTCAGTTCAGGACACCATTTTCATGTCCCACACTGCCTTAGAACTCTTCAAAACTGCCTAAGACTGATAGTCATTTTGTTGGATCACCTATCCTACACTCCTCAACCCTACCCGAGATTGTTCATCAATTGCCGGGATCACCACGTGCAAGAATACAACTGTAAATGTATCATTCACTCACAGCCACATTATAAACGCTCTGCTGCGCCGTTAACTATTTCAACGCTACTCACAAATTCTTGAGCAGTCACGAAATGCGAGTCAGTATGCCATTCCGAAACTGGAAGACTAAACCAATCATGTTTGACATGCATAGCATTGAATAGAAACCATGATTCCGGTTCAATTAAAGCAACCATACCCATTGACTCAGAGACAGAGTCAGAGATTAGACTCAGAGGTATAGCCTACCTCTGCGAAATTGTTCAAGGATTGTCATTTGCAGCAATTTAGCAGCCATCGCTTCCTTCACTTTGTCAGGAATCTTTGGTTTAGCCGAGAACATTGTTGATACCACCGTTTCCTCGGTGAGATGCCAATGATGTACTCGCATCTTTTTATATGCCACATCAGCAACTGTGAAATCGCACAATGAAAAGTCTGTCATGCCACGAAGGAATTTGAGATCAATATACTGTGCGTCACATGCATTACCAGTTTTAAACCAAGTTGGGACATAAAACAGGGCAACTTTCTAATGAACTCATCAGAATGGCCCATTTGCTCTCTCCACATGAACATTTTTGACAGTACAGCCCTTGACTCATCCATCCAGTGCTATTAGTAGCACCAGGCTTGCGAAAACGATTATCAATATATTGGGCAGCTACAATCGCCAAGGTGCCTGTTGAACATTCTCTGTAGTCATTTATTATCAAGACTTCTTTCTGCTTTCCATTATATGGCTTCATCAGTGGAATTATTTCTTGCTTAGCTTCATCAGCTTTCATCGCCAACCAGCTGCATTCATCAAACTGAAGTGTTTTAGAGCTTCTTAATTGATCAATATCTTTCCACTTCTTGGAAGGTATTAAAATCTGTGTTTTCAGGGCCTGTGGTCGCAGATCCAAACACACTTCACTTCCAAACCTCCCCGGATGACTAGTTCATAAATATGATGGCGACAAGCAGAAGTAGAAAGTATAAAACTTTCCTGTTTATCAATTCTTCAAGTAACAGAACCACACCTATATTTTTTCCATCGTTTGAGGGTGTTGTCTCAAACACAAGAGCTCTGACATTATTTGTTAAACTATAAAGTTCCAGCAGTTCAAATGACAGATCAGCCTTTGCTTTTCCTGTAGCACTCTCCTGAGTTCGATTGCCAAGAAGTTTGCCTTTCTCAAATGCGTTGGAATGCGCAGAATATGCCAGCACTACCAAGGCCTCAAATTTTCCTCCGAAACGACTCCTAGTGAGCTTTGCATCCCAGTGCAATGTAAGGTGCCAAGTTGATCTGTTTCTTTGCCTTTTTGTTTCGTTTCCTTTGAACAATGTGATGTTTATAATGTGGCTGTGAGTGAATGATACATTTACAGTTGTATTCTTGCACGTGGTGATCCCGGCAATTGATGAACAATCTCGGGTAGGGTTGAGGAGTGTAGGATAGGTGATCCAACAAAATGACTATCAGTCTTAGGCAGTTTTGAAGAGTTCTAAGGCAGTGTGGGACATGAAAATGGTGTCCTGAACTGACAATACTTTCTATAGTGAGGTTATGTAGCACTCCAACCGCAATAGCTACATAAAACCAGCTTATATATGACGTTTTACTAGCCTAGTCCGAATAGCGACACTCAAATTTCAGGGGAATCCCCTATTTTAAGCCGATATTCTTCCAGCTCAATGTGCACACGGATGCAAGGTATGAATTACGAAAAAAAGTACCTAGAATATGTTTTTATGGTATAAGGCATGGGAATCGGACTGAAAACCACAACATTTTGAAAGTCGATCAATTCTGAACAACCCTAGTAGGCGCACTCTATAAATGAGAGGTAGATATTGTGTGATATAGTAATAAGACAGTGCGATAACTACATACAAAAACGTTTCTTACGAGGTACAATCGATTATTATTAGTTCGTTTTTGCACTGTGTGGACCGGAAAACGAACGAAGTTGCCCAATCGCAATCTCGCAGTCAACATATAACCGCCTACATCATTTGTTGTTTTTGGTATTCATGGTGTTTGTCGACATCTATGGTCATTTACACCAGGCCAATTTTCTTAATTATTATTCCGTAGCTGCTGACGTGTAGCACGGCCCATTTCATTGAAAAGTTATTTAAAAAGTAATTGTAGGTATGGTGTTTTTGACTCAAATATCGCGGAAGTATAGAGTTGGCCGCAATTTAAAAAGAAGTAGCCCAATTGAGTAAATAATGAAAGCAGAAAAATGTTTTATGGATTGCTCAAAAGAGAGAACTTGTGTGTATCTTAAACACACACGATTCTTGACATTTATCGCCTATTTATAGTTTGCACCATGATAATGAATGCAGTAACGTTCTTTATGGTATTACATTTTCGTCTCCCCGACTCCTTGGGAACATAGAAACGACTGCATTTGGTTCGCGACCCCTATATTGGGGACCCCTGGTTTAGGTCAGGTATATGCAAACGCGTATACGTGCCTTGTTTGCCTTTATTATACAAAATTGTACAATGCATAGAGACTTACGTCTATAGGATATTCACATGCACGACCCATATTGAGTCCACAGCCAACATTTTACCGCTCTGTTGCAAGTGGTTCAACTTCCACATTGACCGTCTACCAAGCAACCTAAGAAAATCATATAAGCTGTGTTAATTGTGCATTATGAAACGATATTTCACTCGATACATATAATTTTGGTTCACGAAGCTCTTCTATTTGGTAATGCGGATATCTCAATGGATTATATCGGGGGTGCGTAACTTGCCGTCTATTTTGAATAGTTTAGGGTCAGTAATATTGACTTTTATTTCTGTTGATAGTTCGAAACGTCAGTTAATAGAAGTGATAGAACAATACAATCACTTTTATTTCTGTTGATAGTTCGAAACGTCAGTTTATAGAAGTGATGGAACAATACAATCACTAAAACAGAGGTAATGACATTGCCCTTGGATATGTTTGTCAAAATGTAGGTCCCGGAATCTATTTTTCACCCGTTGCATTGCTTGCTTTTATTTGTAGTTCGGGTCGAAAGTTTGACATACAAATTCTACTCCAATATCAGTAATAAGATGAGCATTTCGATAAAAGTTTTTCACAAAAAAGACGTCATGGGACAGGTAGTATCCCAGAGTCAGACTGAGTAGAACAATATATCACAAACATACTCACATTTCCGCCCACTGGTCGCAACTGCCATCGTCAATACAATTACGAGTTTTAATAAAGTATTCATTTTGGATGGTGATATTGATAACGCTCAATCTGCATTCATCAACAACGAATAAACATCTAATCGTCATCCTATGCGAATAAGCAGTGTCTTACGAAGGCCTAAAACCAAGTTTAGGCGTGCGGTATAAGTCGGCCGCCTATGACCATGAACTAGCTTTATACTTTACAGTTTTGCCATTAGAAAGTAGAAATATAGGTGAGTCCAGGTGCACCATACTCCCTAAAGCGCTTCACAACCATTAAGCCAGATCCCTTTGTAATTGACAAATCTCCAATCCCCTTCGGCAGGGAATCATTGCCATAGTACATGTCAGATATATCTTTATTCTGACTCCTGCTGGAATTGCCGACTTAAAGCACGACCCAATTTCGTTTTGACTTTAACAAGAATACGCATATGCCGATATGGTGGCGACAAAGCTCCTAGAGTAGACAAACCTCCAACACTTAGAACGGGGTCGTGGAATCGACCTTAGTCGAACTCTATCAGCATTAAGAGGAAGTGGCATGTACCACTAAGCTACATCTTCAGGTATGATTTTTATTAGTAAATATTAATAGTAATACATCGTCATGCAGTCAGCGCGCAATGAGTAAAACTTTATCAGTCACAGCAGCAGTATTCGACCATCGTAAACACACGCGAATGCCCCAAATGAGATATCAAGATTTACAAACCCTATTTAACACCCGATACATCCAGAGTGGATGCATATTAGTTTCCGCTCAACAATTTTCTCATGATGTAACGTTCTCGTTTTAATGAGGTCAATGCACCAGCAGTGTTCTTCCGTTTTATCTCGTAGAGCAAAAATTTATGACGTGACAGAACAGCGGCATTTTCGTAATCAGCACACCAAAATTAGCCTAAAGCAAGTGCAAAATCAATGTTAACAAAATTTCCGTTCAAAATTGTTGCCCAGTGTTGTTTGATGATGTCAATGATATCATGATAGGGGGTAGTGTATAAATGTGTCATATATCCGCTAGCCCTTGCTGTTAATTTGCCTGTGTTATCTACGCTTGGTGCTACCTGATACTTTTAAACAGATTCTGCTTCTCTATAGCATAAATATATTTCGAGTGAAGTGAAGATATGTCTGAGGCCTGCTCTAAGGATCAGTTCAAGATAGATCGTTCATCGCATACAGCAGTTTCGCTTTGACGTTTTTGCCTCAAAGAATAACTATATCCCGGTTCATTTTTGTTCCTTAAAAACTCCAGACTCCGCATGCGGACTTTGCAATTGTGGAAGTTTAGTTTCGACGTCAATAATGGTGACTAGAGTGAAGCCACGACACTTAACATTCATAGTAATGTGGCATATGAGAAATGGACCATGTTCATCATTTGTTGTGTTGAGTTATACTTGACGTGCCTACCACATTTCATTCGATATTGCATTCCCAACGTTGATCAGGGCTTGTAAATTCGACTGCACAACACATTCAAATCTATTAAAACACGATGTTTAATGGTGCATCATTCATTTATTGTTGTGGATATCCTATACTTTACCATAAATGATTCGTTTAATGTATTCCTTTTTCCTAGTTATGTGTCAAACCTCAAAAATGCCTATGTTCCCTGATATCTTCTGACTAAAACGGGGGGACACTCATGCACAACACTCATCAAAACGGGAAATGACTACCCCATTTTATCGCTATCCTACACTTTTCTATAAACGATTCGTTTTGATGTATTCCTTTGCCCTAGTGATTTGTCAAACCTCAGGAATGCCTATGCTGCTGTATATTTTCAGATTAAAACGGGGGAACACTCATGCACAACACCTTATCAAAACGGGAGATTACATCCCAATAAAAGTATACTATGGAGAGGAAGCCTTCCTTCAGTGAAAATGGACTGACTGAGGTGTATGACGACGAACAGACACTGCTGCCAAACAATTACTGCTATTGCACGTGTTTTCCTGCACAATACGACGTCAGGCTCTCCGTAAGGTCTGTTGTCCCGGATTTCTGTCCGCGGGTAAAACATCAACATACTTTAAATAACACAATCGCATTCATTTGGTGCTTGAGATGCACAACAGAGTCGGTCTCTTTGCCGGTATTTCATCGGTATGCTCTACTACAACTGCAGATCAGCAGCGCAAAAAATTGCATAAAATCAGCAGGTGTGCAAGTCGGAAATCTGTTTCCTGGTTGAAATCTCGACAAATTGAAGATAGTGATGATGCATAGCATGCAATGCCTATGCCAGTAAAAGGTATTGATGTCGGTAGGAAACTATTTGCTTCAACCCAGTATTGGGATCAAGTCACCACCTTCGATTCACAAGTCATATCGAGTCATGGCCACACATTTTGACTCGAGTCGAGTCAAGTCAAGTCAATTGATTTCTGAAGGTGACCCGAGTCAAGTCAAGTTACACGATTTTTGTCGGTGACTCGAGTCAAGTCACTAGTCGAGCCACTAGTCAAGTAAAGTTGCATTTTCAATGTACGAGGCAGGATTCAAAGCCATTGCATCTTGCTGGCCGCGTTTAATACAGATTGAGTCCCTATTTATTCTAAATCGAGAAACGAATAGAGTGGAGTATACACGGAAAAGGCCACGCTCACGCATACGTAGAACTGCTAAACTACGCAAGCAACGGTACATCGCCAGCTTATAACTATCAGCCAAAATACACGATACATTACGAAACCTCGAATAGTTGAGAAAAAATGATGTTGTGCAATACACTGCATAGTGCACACGTACATATCCGTGATGCCCGTTCCTATTGTTTATTAGTAATATAAACGTATAAACGATATTCGTTCGATTTAAATCATATTGGTTATATGAGCACTTGCCACTGTGAGCAGTTGAACGGGTCCTGTTTTAACATCATATAAACAGGTAATGCAACATAATAGATGATGTTCAACCGCTTGGTAACTTTAAAAAGGATGTGATAGTGAAGGTTGATGATTATTTTCAGGTTTTCGGAGCAGTAATGTGAAAAAATATTTGTGGCAGGTAAATATTGTCGCATACTTCAAAATACAAACTGCCGACGCGGGCCGCGTGTTTGAGACCCCTAATGTATTCCTAATGTATTGTAATATGCATTCCAAACTTTTTATTTTTCAAGTCTTTATTCCCAACAACCTGAAATTCCACTACCCAGCCCTTCAAAATATTCCATTCAGAAATATGTGATAAGAATTCGCTTACTAAGGACTTTTTTATTGGTTCAAGTTAAGACGCCCCATGGTCGGCAGTGAAGAACCGTGTAAATCAGTGGTTCCCAAGCTTTTTTCACCCACGTACCATTTCAAGGTTTTATGCAGTACTCGCGTACCACCTACATGAGTTACGGGCGCCGAAGGCGGTCAAAACTATTTACACCGTGTTGAGCAGCCGAAGGCAGCGAAACAGTAAAAACTGCCCATTTTAATGCGCAGTATATGATTACTGTAGTGGATCCATTTGGAATTCTTGTGGTCAAATATTAAATCGAAATTTGGTTAGGTAAGAATCCCAATGCCTCGCGACTAGATCGTTTCCCCCTAGCTCGTCATTGGTCGGATTGCCCCTACCGACGACGACAACTATGTTTTCAAAAAACTCAAATCCACCCCACCTGAACTAATACCTCCTTCGGTCGTAAAAAACAGAATCTACTCGCGTACCACCTGAAAGACCTTTGTGTACCACAGGTTGGGGACCACTGGTGTAAATAAATCAGTAATTGTGGCAGTTGTTCGTGCATACAGTCCAGAGCAGTGAAACGGTGACCGTGATCGTGGTGCCATGCCTCCCTACATACCGGAATGTACAAACATTATTTATTTATTTATTTTGAAAGTACGTCCGTTCCCTGCTAGAAACCTCTGAATACCCCACAAGTGGTAAATTGCACACCGGTGCACACCATCGCAGGTGACGGGACCAAAAACACTCCGTTTTCAATAGGCGAAAATTCAAAGAAATCGTTAACAAATAGAGAAAATCCTTGCACTGTTATGTGGATGATATTTTAAATGTTTTCATCGTGCTATAGGATTAGTTATTCGTTGAGCGGGATTGAATAATGTCAGCTTGCTTTCGACATTTTTCGCCATTAGGTTAACGCAGGGGCGGGCAACATACGGCCCGTGGGCTGGATCCGGCCGCGAAGGGATTTTGTCTGGCCCGCGGACAGTTTCCGTCTTACCTGATAATGTGACCCAGTCTGCCGAGATTTCCCGCTACTTGCTTACTAAGACAAATTTTAGTGACTGTATGTGATTATATACGTGTGTGTGTGCACTGTGCAGCGTGCGAGAGTGGGACTTACGCGTAAGTTCGTCGAAGCGAGAAGACTTGCGTTATCGACATTTACAATGTACTCAGCCCTAATGTCGTTTGTGGTAATCATGGTGTTTGTGGGACTACAATCGTCATTCACACCACGCTGGTATTTCTCATTTTGTATTCCGTAACCGCCGATTGTAGCACGGCACACTTCTAGGCTTTTGTAAGAAAGACACCGCTTATGCCAGGGATCGATCGCCAACGCAAAACTGGTCGCAGGCCACTTTTCAAATTTCGTAGAGGACGCGGGCCGCATGAATCCAATATCGAGATGAACTAGGCCACACAGTTGAAGTCATTTCGTCACCTACTCAACCCTACTGAATTGATATGTTGATAAATTTGGGGTAGGCCTACCGGGCTTATCGAACGCCTTAATATTTTAATTAAGGGTTGCACCTTGTGTTGATTGATCAGAGAGAAGCAGACATGGTGGCGCCTGTATGACAATGCTATTCTCAAATCCACATTGTCTCCGTCACTATCGGCGAGAAATGGCTTTGATGTGACATTATTGTCGTTAAAATACATTCATTAAATACGATTTATTCCTTGTATATGTGGATAAATGGGCGAATAATGTATCGATTCAGCAATCCGGTCCGCCAAGTACTTAATTTTCCTATATCCGGCCCGCCGACTACTGAAGTTGACCGCCCCTGGGTTAACGTATAGCCTAGCTCGCGGACATTGGGAACCAGGGATATCTAGAGTAGGGTTACCGTATTTCTGTAATCCAAATTCCGGACACTCTTTAGCGACCACTACTGGATTTCAAAATGCGTTGTGTCGTCACACTAGCAAAGCTTTACTCATAGACCAGAGGTGGTCACGATCCGGTTCAGGAGTATGTAGCCGTGTGTTGTGTAACCAGGATCGAAACCACTTTTTTCATCCCCTTCCCGCTCATATAAACAATGATTTTGAGCCCACCATAGGGT
>ATSW01003411.1:0-11587 GCA_000444245.1 Botryllus schlosseri | reverse complement strand
TTGAAAAGGGGCGCTGGAGGAAAAAAGGTTAAAAACCACTGAAGTAAACTAACATCTTTATAACGTCTATGCGCCTCTCTAACTCACCAATCATTCGTACCATTCAATTATGGGGTAGGATTAGGGAAGAGAAGTGAAACCCATGCCGAAATTACACCTTAAATAATCACTTTAACTACTCTTGAGCCTGAAGCAGAATATCTCTCTTCTTGAACGTTGCCGCATCAGTCGTCTATGGAGCATCCGGTGGTATGACGACATTGCTGAACGTCGGGACCCTTTACTTGGGCGATCACGTAGATCACAGCAAACGCGCGATGAGGTAAGGGACATGCGCAGAAAGACAACCGATTGGTAGTGACGCCATTTTATATTTTTGTTCAGGTACACAATGCTTGAAATATTTGGCGGCATTGGCGGTGGCTTGGCAGAAGTCGGCACGGGTTATTGGATAAGCAACAGTGGCTTCTTGCCTACTTATCTCTTCATTGCATGTTCCACAGCAGTCGCGTTCATATTGACAATGTTTCTCAAGGAGAATCGCAATACTGGAAATGCAATACCAGTTACGGAGAGGCTGTTGAAAAATGGCCCTTCAGCCAACAAAGANCAGTCAATTAAAAATAAAATTGATTTATCATCGATTTTGACCCANCTCCGCGAAGTCTTTAGAATCTACACGACGCGAAAAGTCAAATGTGGGGAATGTGACCCTTNCGGTAAGAGTCATANACAGGATTGACAGCAAAAGACTNATTTTGCTAACTATGTAATAAANCTCGTAAAGATTACTNATAAAAACTATTATAGNCTATTGGNTCATTCGTCATATTTGTGGCGAANTATATGTCAAGACTGCNATTAATTTTCTNTAGGTACTGATTGCGTGCATGTTCACNCCAAAGTAAAGAATCGCGTGTGGAGAATGTGGTTTCTCCTATTAACTCACGTATTGTACATGGCGGCAGTGGATGGCTATGAGTTATTCATCACCATGTTTCTCGTCAGCTTCCCGTTGTGTTTTACTCCTGACTTTGTGGGAATACGAGCAGTAAGACTTGGTTATTGTATCCACGTCACATATATNNCGAAGTTCCTAAATTTCTNTATATTCATCAGACTTACGTGTGTTTAAACAGGGCNTGGACAGCGCTGTGATGGTCATTTCGCCGNTCGTAGTGATTTTCTATCGCTCANTATTGCATCTCAGTAATCNGAGCATCTTAGTCTTTTCAGTGANGGGAAGAATTATTTCATGCATGGNTATGTTCGTCGCGAAAGGTCCGGCCCTCGTGTTTGTNGGTAGGTTTTGATNTATGATCCAACTAATGCCTGGGCAAATATANCTGCAGTTCATNCAATTTCAGCTACCTCCTTGGGAGCCTTCACGAATTTGACGACTCCGTTCATCCGCTTGCAAATATCGAATTTGGTCTCGACCACTGAACAAGGCAAGTTAATTTTATAGTAATATATAAAATACAGGAAGAGGAAGTAATGCNTTTACGGGTCCAATATGTTGCTCGGAGNTCNAAGAGANTATATCATTNGTGCCGTTNCTATTGTTTACTGNTGCCGAGGGGGCGATTATCTAGGGTTACTATATTTTGGAATCGGGAAANTCAGAAAAGAAAATNAGAAAAGTTAGTTGATCAANACTGAAAACAGNCGATTTTGTTATTTTTGCTAAAAAAATNGCGGAGTTGACTAAAAAAANGTNGTCACNTTCAATCGACTCCCGAATGACCCGCTCGANCGTCCGTNCTAGCTATTTATATATGTCGACTTTCAGTCGANCCTGTCCATTANCTAGCTGTAAAAGCTGTAAAGGAGGANGAATTGCGAAAAAGNGNGACATTNNGGCGTCCTCGGAGGATATTNTCANAAACCTGAAAAAGGATNACGTGGTAACCCTATANTTNNTACCCTTACTGCAGAATAAANNTCACAAATATCTTGAATAACAACAGTATCGAATANNATCATTTNTATTAACCTCTATACCTATAAAATANNTTATTGATTTAACCATTTAGGTCCGGCACTCGCCCTTCTGCCCAGTATCTCAGAACTTGTCAATATTTCACTTCCTGCTTTTGTTTTGACGGTTTACCCGGCGACGTTGCATATCCGGTACTCGTTTATATGGATTGTCATGGCTGCATTTTTCTTCGTAGCATTCATTCTTGTGACGTAAGTGGAACTTAACAATTATACCGGGTATATTTCGAATATAAAGGCCGAATATTCGGACGCATTCACAGTCAAGGAGGTGTTATATTGATGGAACGCACATGGTCGATTGATCGTTTAGGCCAGTGATTCTCAACCTTTTTGACCTAACGGACCGGTAAAACCGCAAAACAGAGGCTGCGGACCGGGGAAGCTTCGAAATTCGGCCAAATTATTGTGATTACGGCGAATGTATGCAATTCAAAAGTATAAATAATGCAGACTTCGTTTAATGCTGCCTTAATAATAGTAGACCTGTTGTGCGTGACTCTATTAAAGTCTTTGCTGCAAGGCGAAGTCATGTTCAAAGCCACTGACCAGTAACTGGATTTGGAGTGTTCGGTTTCTTTCGAAAGAAATGCGACTTTGCTGTTGCTACCCTCTATGATACGGTCATATGTCGCTAAATTTTGCTTTTGCAATTAACGCATTTTGCTTAAAATGTCTTCGTTCATATTTACGATTGTTATACGAGTTGTAGGCTACTTTTAAGCAGTCTCGTGAAACACGTGCAGAATTGTGACGTACTCTAAGCCCAACGTAAACCGTGAAGTCTATATTATGACACTATACAGAAAAATATACTGTGACAGATTTCTAAATAAAATTAAAATTTGACGTTTCATTTCTACTGGACCAGCGTCCAACTTTTTGCATTTTCAAATATAGATATAAAATTCTTCTATATTTTGCGGACGGGCCGGAAAGTTGCTACGAACAGGCGGTTGAGAACCACTGGTTTAGACATCCTCCTGTCTGTTCATTGCATCGCATTGTGTCTTGCATATCGTATTCAACATTGTATGTGTCTGGAATAGATAAAATGTAGTAGCATGGGCTTGGGCTAACTGATTAATCGTGTAGAGGTCGCCGAATGGCCAACATCAGTACCATGCTGTAATTGTGCTGCAATCGTGTGATATATCCTAGCTTTTCATTGTATACGCAATACTGTGGTGTTTTGAACTGATTTGAATTTGAAAATATTTATTCCGTCCATCGCTGGCCTACAAGAAGCGTACAAGTTACGTACCGGTTGTCATTCCATGTTTACTTGTTTCTTTGCTGAGAGATGCTCTGCAGCTAGCGCGTAGATCGTAGCTAGACCCACTGACGTGCGATGTATAATGTACAATAATGTACTGTACGTCGTACATGCATGGCGTATGCTCGTTTTGATCACGTTTCGGACCCTATTCGAAAGCGTCCAATTTATGTTAGTCATTAAAACACCACTACGGTTGCAATTTGCAATGCCCCCGTCCCGTTACGCTGTTCATGCATGACATATGTTTTTAGGGTGATATGGATCGCGAACAAGTTCGAACTGAGGCGTTACGCTGATCGTAATCCAACCGAACGCGAAGAATGAGGCCTACAGGATTGCGTCATTGTTTGTCAATACAGAGCGACATGCGAGAACGCGGGGCTACAAGGCTGATAAAAGGAATCGTGCGACGTGCGAACGTTCCGTCCGTGTTCGTGGCGAATCTTGAAAGCCAAGATGAACCTTGTATCGCCAAGATTTTTAGTGATTTTCTAGGATTTTGCTTGCGGGCTGTAGATCATAAATTGACTAGGTTGTGTCCCGGTTATGTGTGCATGTGCAATGTGCATGGTCTGGAAATGGGCTGAAGCGGGATATAGTCTGCATTATTTTCCGACTCATTAGCGGTGCTAGCTGTACCGGACGCAACCTCAAGTAAGATGTGGGTCCAGTAGTGCAAAAATCGTTCATATGGCCTCCAAACATTCATTGAGCAGCGCCCAACAATACTAGGTGTGAATGCGGGTGCGATGCAGGTCGAAAACTAACCAGATTCACAAGTTGTTTTATGCTCATTGCTCATGGTATATAATTCGAATTCAGTCACTACGCCATAATTGACATATTTTGAATGATACCAAGTACAATGTATACATAATACATATTTATGACTACTGCGACAATATCTTATACTTATAATAGACAGGTGTAGAGAAGAGGGCAAAAAGCACATGTTTAAAATAGATTGTTTTGAACGAATAGTGGATATATTTCGTACTACGGTCCATCCGCAATATTTTGGACTCGAATCTAATCTACTCATGTAGATTGCTCTGGTCGGTTTGCCGTGACGACTTTTGTACGGTACTCGTGCCCTTTCCGTTATATTGTATTCTAAAATCTACGTGATAGCGAATTCGAGTAGGATGGAGTTTAGTCGTGCGATTTGCCACATGAATACGATTCTGAACCCGTGTATATCTGCCGTGAGTAGAATCGTATGTTATGTTGCCTTAAATGCTCTATTCGGAGACATCACACTGTTGAGTGTGCCATTAGGGACATCGATTTTGTAAAGCGGATATATAAGTACAATGCGTGGACACTGGACATGGACTATGGCATAAGTCCCAGCAGTTGAGCCATCATGTCACCTAATAGGCCTTCGCCTGAGATCCGAATCATTCCGGTTACGGGTCGCGTACGTAGAGGATATAGCTGATCTCATGCGTTCGTCGACCTCATTTGTGCTGCAGTGTGTGTCAAACAAACAATACGTACGTAAAATCGCTGACTAATTCGGCAAAATCCACCGCCAAGTTGCAGATGTTGCGTTGCGAAACCTACCTATTAAGGCTGACCTTTTGACTCGAGCCCTAATCTCGATAGGTAGATCGCTTCAGCATTTGTAAACAAACAAACATATCAGTATGATAGCGTAACGCCGACGCACCTGTGGTGTACGTACAAATTGACCTACTATATGTATGATATACTCGATGTCGAACAGAGTGGCAATTGCGTTGGGTGTATCCGTACGCTGCGGAGAATGAGGCTTAAAAGTATAGAGCGAAATATATGCTACAGGTACGAGGGCAAACTTATGGCTGCGACGGTGACCCCAATATCATTCACTCGATGTCATCTCTTATATGACGATTGTTCCATTGTTTGAACGATGCTTTATTCAATTTTAAACGATGATATCCATTTCCCAGTTATGCGTATCGATCAGACTATAATGATGCAATGGAGCAACGATGAAGTCGTTTACACCGCATAATCAACTTATACCCAGAGATATAATCCCTGATTGATAATCCACAGATATGAATATATTGTATAGAGCTATATTATATACAGGGCTGTGGTTTCTTTGAGGAAAGGCTTCGGTATGTCCGTATGTTACGCAAAATGAGTTGCGGTAATGATGGTGCGGTATATTTCTTCATATACCGACATTGCATCATAAAAGTCAGCATTCAGCAGACCGCTTTTAAGCAGGCGGACGCCACGGGCTATTTATTCTCGCGGGTTACTGAAAACGCGCACAGGGAAAGACAGCTGATATAAAACACAAGCTAATTTCTGTTTGTGCTCTATTGGTGATCTTATTTTCAAAACAATTAAACCAGAATGCGGCATAGTGGTCATATTTATGAGGAAAATCTGGATTGATAATTACGGAAAATATAGATATATGATATATATATGACGAATTCTATATATTCAGATAGCCTTATGCTAAGTAATTCAACAAGCATACCATGTATTCATACTTGAAGTTGTACTAGGAAGGCAATTGAGTATGATTGGACGACACTCCTACGTGGAACCCATAGTCTTTTTTACCAGAGCATGCACATACACATATTTCACAATCGAGTCTCAATTCGTATATCAGGTAAGAGCTCAGTCCTATGGTGACTGTTGACTGGTGACCGGTCACCCTGTCTGAAAATTGATACCAGTCATGATTAGTGAATGCTAATATAATAAGGACATTTATAGTATTCGTCGAACTCTGCTATGGCAAGTTTTTGCAACTTATGCACCTTTTTCTATGGCTTCTGGCAGCTTCCTAAATACTGTCTAGTACAGGGCCGGTCAACCCGTGGCCCGCGAGAGCGTTTTGAGTGGCCCGCGAGGTAATTTACGAAATTTCTAATATTCTAAAAATATGGATTGCATAGATTGTTAACTTGCAAGGCCAACCAAAAATTTGATTGGTCTGGCCGCAACACTTGAGATGTGATGACTAAAATATCAGTTCCGAAACATTGGCAGATCCATGAGCCAGCCACAGATTGGTAGATCTTCGTACACTATAATAAAGCAGAATAATTTGCCATAGATTTTTCAAAAGTAAAAATTTCCTACACGCTTCGCGCATCATGTTGTCACACGATCTCTTGCTTTCAATATTGTTGCCCCTTTGTCAAAATGAAAGAACTCCTAATATATCAGATTGAGTCTAACTATATTCGCGATTACGAGACAAAGTGTCGTTCAACATATGCGACCTTGCGTTTGCGCTCGCAGAAAGACCGTTGACTATGAAACCTAGGCACAATATGATTGGCGCATGTTGGTAGAAGCTTTCGATATCGATATGTCCAAGCGCCGAATAGCCCAGTCCTCGCCAACTGAGCCCGCAATATGGTCAAGTGACAATGTTATTGACCTATGAACTCCAAAACATTTTCGCGCTTCGCGCGGCTAGTGGCCCGCGCAGTAGTTCGTCATTCGAATGTGGCCCTTTGGCTGAAAAGGTTGGCCACCCCTGGTCTAGTATGATGTTTTAAGATGTTTGTAGGAATTTGTGCGGTTCTATTCTCTTTGATTTGCAAAACAAACAGCTATGGGATGGATTAGCCGCGTCGCAATGTTGACTTGCAAGCTAGAAGTTCAACAACCCCAGCCAAGTATAGCAGTGCCCGAACTAGACTAGAAGTGGAAGTATGACTTGGCTTTTGGCCAAGCCTGCACAAACGAAAACTGTTTGTGCCTAGTCTTTCAAGGTCAAGTTTTGCTGTGATAGCTTTGTTAGTTAAATTGTGTATTCATCAAAGTACATATGTGGTTTTGCAAGTAAGAAGCGATAACCTTGATATCTGTTAAGATGACAGTATAAAGCGGGAATGTCCTATACCTGCGGCTAGTTATTTTCATTCCAAGTAGTATATTTCGAACTTTTAATCTAACCCTAATTAAAATGTAAGTGTCAGCATTTAGGGCGCAGTAATAGTATGGTATGTAAGCGTTTGGTTATATAACAGAGCCTTTCCAGTATCTCATACCCTTACGTGTGCATAAATGCAACTTTTTATTGCAACTTTTGTTAAAATTAAATGCAACTTTCTCACGATTTAAATGCAACAAAAACTTGCTGATAACCCTTCAACAATTGTGAGTCTGAATCAGACGCGCAGTCGTGCTTATGCTCATATCCGTCACCTGTCTATGAAAATCTATGTTAATATACTTTGCTGTTTGATGTAATATGTATTCTATTGGAATGACTTACTCGTGTATCGAAGACAAGACATTTATTATAGTCACGATCTAAAGCGTACAGTTGGAGTGTGTAGAAAAAGCCGTATTCCATTTCAGTTTGTATCCGAAAGTCACAACTTCACTCGCCACGAAAGCGTGAGTTATTGCGCTGAAAATCAAACTACAACACCGATATCCTTCTCCGATCAATCCCTGATTGTAGCTGAGGAAGTCTCACGGTAACATGGATTCATGATGTTTCATCGTGGCGTTCGGTATACCTACCATATTGAATGGGTCTAACTCTAAACCACAATCACACTTTAATACGTTGTCCAATGTCCATACATGAACGGGAATTTTGCAGAAGGCCTCAGTATCCGAGAAGCACCCGTCCCTCATGCATTGCACGGTGCGAAATCAATCCAGATACGTGCAGTTTTTTGTAGTAGACTATATGGTACTAGTTATTGCCAAATTAGGTTGGTCCTTGAGGAACTCGAGCACTGCAATTATGGGACCACTACGTATACCTTCGCAGACGTATTTTAGATTACTCGAATACGAAGTTTTGATTTGGTAGAAATATCCGAGCTGGCAATGGTTATTATTTAGAAAATAATTTAAAAATCGTCCACATACCACTTTTGATGGTCCCAAAGAAGTCAAATAAACACGACAAACAGTCAATATTTGCCGGTTATCGTACTGTTGTGCCGACCGGAAATATGCATATAAACATTTTGAAATAATGTTAAATGCAGTGCAGAATGAAATTGAGCCCGAATGTCATACCTGCGCATTATTTTGCTGATTATTTCTTAATAACTGCATCGCCTTTTCGGTAGTGGGGCCAGTTTCAAATTATTTACAGCCATACTGTTATTGATATAGACGCCATGCATTCAATCGAGAAAAACTGTTTATCTCTATATTGACATATAGTATTTCTGTGTGAATGTAATAGTCTCATTCACATCATCCTATCATTGTGATAAAGTGAATGGAAATTTCATTAGGCCGTTTGCACCAAATTCCCGGTAGATAAATATGTTTATTCCTATCATGTAGTGCCTGAGTAGGGATGGGCACAATCGAATCACAGCTGATTCAAATCAGATACTCAAAATTTGGGTCCAATGGAATTACCACATTGATCGAAATTTACAACGGGACATTACTCAGTCGAAACGAAATTCAAAGCGACTTGCACAGTAAAGTGCATAGAATGTATTGCGAAATAAATAAATATTCCGGATAGCGGAAATCTAGTATTTAATTATAAGTCGTAAAGATAGCTGAAGCGTAAATATATCCATTTGCCGAATTGTGAAGTCAGATAATCCTTCCCATTCTAAGATATTGATTAAATTATTATTTATGAATTTAATCAGTATTATTAATAGATGACAATAGGCTTCATACTTCATATCAACTCCCAACTGACACAGTATCTCGCACTATATCTGAGCGCAATATCGCCTCGTACCAGTCAGTCATTGCCAGTTATCGGGAATTGTCATGTAAAACCCCTTCGTCAACAATGTGGTTATTCCTGCTGATTCGATTCGACATGCCTGATTCTAATCATATCGCGTGGGAAATGATTCGATTCGATTTAGAATCAGTGATTGCTGTTTTTCATCCCTATGCCTGATTTGGAGACTTAGCATGAACTGAACATTTACAATACAGGGAAGATGTTCTCCGCCCGTAGCCATATATCCCCACATAACTGAGCTCTTACTCAACAGATGGACCAAAATTGCCAACATAGTAAAAGGAATCGCGAACACCATCAGTGTATTAGTTATTACGTCGTGGAGTGATGAAATTGGTCGCAGAAATGCGTTGTTATTTCCTGTCATCGGAGCGCTGGTGTGTTCGCTACTTCTCGCCATCAATATATATTGGAGGTATGTCTTATCCAGGAAGACATCCAAGTTCAATTTTGATAGGCGGACCCATTACTTTTCTGCTTTCTTTACAGGCTATCACTCATTATTTATGTGGCTGAATCGTTCATTTATGGCATAACTGGAGGATGGGTGACTCTGATAAATGTTGGAACCGCATACTTGAGTGATACTGTTGGAAAATCACAGCGCGGGCATAGGTGAGAACGGACTTACACATTTGCGTATTGGGGTATGCAGCTAAGAGCAAAAATCGACATTGGAGCGAATTTACGCGCTTTTACATGTAGCCATGGGCAGTTGCACTTCCAAATCACCAACTAAATCGTAGAAGTCATCAGTTTTTAGTCGGAAATTACAATATTATGTCGTAACTCCTATACCTTTACACCAATTGGGCCATATTCCTAACATTTAACTTATAATTAGGGCAAGTTTTTGTTGCAGTCAAATCCGTGAAAATTTTCATTTATTTTTCACAAAAGTTGCAGTAAAAAGTTGCATTTATTTTTCACAGAAGTTGTGCTAAAAAGATGCATTTATGGACAAGTTCCTTGAAATTATTAGGGTATGAGATACTCGAATCGATCCGTATCCAAGGTACTGTAGCAAAACACAGTGTTGGCGACTTCAACATAATCAATACCCTGAAAAATTTGACCCAGTGAAAATATAATTTTCGGCGGTCTATCTTGGATGTAAGTCAAATCAGAAAGGATCCCAAGTTTGAACGACGGTGAAAAAATCTATTTACATACAGTGCCAAATATTTCCAGGAAAAAGTTGGTTGCATGAAAAAAAAAATGCAAAAGTTTGCATGAAAAATTGAAAAAAGTTTCATGAAAAATCGAAATAGTTACGAAAAGTTGCATGAAAAAAATGGAGAAGATTTGCAAAAAGTTGCAATATAAGAATCCTCCAAACAGTTAAAATACCATTCTACATAACTTCCGAGTATTTAGAAAGCTGCCGGAAGCTAAAAAAAAAGTTGCAAAAGTTGCAAAAACTTGCCCTACTAATAATGTTAAATAACTTCTGATGACTGTTAACAACCTTACAGGAACGTAAAATTTTACCTATCCAATATCCAAAAGTTAATTTAAGAAGTCGATGTTTTGACCATAAACTAATTCAACAGAAATCACCACAATGCTGAAATAAGTACCCTTTACTCAGTAGGGTATGTCGCTTGTAGGCCTGGGCAAAATCGAATATTTGATTGATTCGACCCCGAGTCAAGTAGGAAGCGTTGAGTAGATTCGAGAAGTAGTATCACATATTGTTGTGTAACTCTAACTGAAATTATGGCATATAAAGTTACAATATGTCATTTTCGCGACCTGAAAAAAATAATGAATATTACACACCATAAATAATAATATTTTATTTCTATTGCATGTCGTTCTTTCCTGCCATGTTGCCTGTCGATCGTCGTTTCCGTGAATATCCCTAGGCTTGCGCCACATGTTTTGAATTCTGTATTACTATCAATCCAGGTTTTAAGACCCATTATAGTGTGAAGCAGGGTTGTAACTATATATGCATAAGTATCAATTACGAACCCTAAATTTTCAAAGACATCAATTCCGTCAGCTCTAACGGTCATGTGAGCTGAAAGTAGTTAAAACTTTGTTAGTAATATAGCCTATGCAATTACCAATATCATTCAACGAATTCAACCATGAATTTAATTTGTTTCCAGACTAATAGCTAATTCACCACCGATAACAAGAAAACTATCGATGTGAATACGTATAATGCAAATTGGGTTTCATCACCCTATGGGGGTGGGGGAATGGGCAACAAGCGTTTTGCGAGGTTGACCAAGTGCTGTTACGGTGCTGGTGAGAAGACATTATCAAAACTATAATATTCGGTGATAAAATAAATCTTGGAAACTTCGTTACACGAGCAAATCGACTCTCCTTACTTGACTCGAAGCATTACAATCGATACCCGGCTCGGATTCGAGTACCCGAATAGTTGTGGCCAGCCCTAACCGTAATTGGCCTTAACCGCTGTTCCCTAACCGTAATATTGTTCCGAATGTTAACTGCTGACAAAGTCGCATACCAGTCCTCGTGCGGCCCGAAACCTCGAAGTAACTACATTCGATTCATAGACATAGCAATTAGCAACTATCAGGGCCGTAACAGCACTTCTTCAACCCCCCCCC